>VZDJ01000301.1:7622062-7922062 GCA_008694505.1 Cyanoderma ruficeps | reverse complement strand
AGTAAAGCATCATTCCCAAAACTATCAAAACACAGCCCTGCATAAAATATTTTTATTGCATTTTTTATTCTGGTTTTCTTAAGGGAAAAAAAAAAAAAGGTCTCTTTTTCCAAGTGAAAATCATGGGGATTTTACAGCAAAAAGTGTGTCCTTTTGCTTGGCAGAGGGTGGAATATCTCTGTCATGCTGGAAAACCACGGCGAGCTGGCCTGATATTAGCCTGGATCCAATTAGAAACACTTTTCTGTTTTAACCCAGGTGGAATTGCACAATTATAACAGCAAAAGCCTGGGCTTGAGAGGAAATGGAGAAAGTTGTTCTTGCTGAAGAAAGGAATAAAGATCTGTTCAGTGCCCCACAAAAAAAACACAAAGAGGAGGGCTGAGCACAGCTCTGGAACCCAAGATGGAAACCAGGGTTGTGTTCCACGGTAGGACCAGGTACTGAGAGGGAATTTATCCCTGCAGGAGGGGAAGAAACACCCTGGTTTCCCATCAGGGAGAAAAGCAGCTTCACCAGAGCATGAGGGACACAATCCATATAAAAACTGTTCCACCCATGCACTACACCTTGTCTGCACCCAAACCAACACTGCAAGAGAAACCCATCGGTTCAACGAGCCTCCTTCCACCAACTCGGCCAGTTCAAAAAAGGGAAATATGAGCAGCTGATCAAAACCAGCCTCCATCACACTGAGGGGATGTGGCCATGGACACTGCAACACAATCTGGAGTAGTGCACACAGACACTGTGCTGTGTTTGTGTTTGTTTTTATGTTTGTGCTTGTGTTTGTGTTTGTGCTTGTGCTTGTGCTTGTGCTTGTGCTTGTACAGCCCCAGATCCTCCTCTGGGTCACTGGGGGCTCTGACTGTGCCACCAAGTCCCTGGTAACAACCTGCTGCAACAGGTGCCTAAATCCTGCCTAAAGATGCAAATGATTTCAACAGAGATTCTTTCACAAACTGCAGTAAAAACTCAGAAACTTCACACTGGGTGTCATTTCTTCTGAGTAGAGCAAAATGCGCCCACACAAGTCAAATTACACTGACATTTTCCTTTGAATTACTTCGAAAATCGTGAGACAAATAAATTTCATGCATCTCCGTCTGTACACTAAACACCTGAAAAAAACCCAAAAAAGGCATGTTGTAGAGCTACAGGATTCAGTTTACAGAACTGAATGAACAGGGAGCTGTAGTAGGACATTTCCTGACCTATTTTTCTGTAATTTAATGTGGCAGCACCACAGGAAAAGCATTTACTATATATTTGTCAAAATCACCTGCTCATATTTTTATATTCACATTTCCAATAAAAATATTTATAAAATTATTTACCTCTGAAAGGCCTTAATGTGTCTGCAGCTCAAAATACAGATAAATACAGACTTGGATTTGAGGATCCTTATGGGTTCCTTTTGATTCTGGATACTCTATGATGTTATGAGTTTCATATAGCATGAACCTGGTTTTTAAGGGTTAACAGCTGAGGGATACAGATAACTTCTTTTTAATTATTTGCTGCAAACTATTTGAACCCTTTTCCTGGCTGCCTTTCCCAGGCCACATTCAGAAGCAGATATACCAAAATACTCTACCATGTGTCTGACCCAAACACAACCAGGACAGGAACCTTCACAGGAGAAACGAAAAAGGAAAGGAAAAGATAAAGAGAAAAATAAAACTCTACCCTCTGAAGATATGCAGATCCATATTAGAAATGCAGGAGTTGAGATAGTTTGGACAAATGCCCAAACTTCTGAGAGTTTAATCAAAACTAAACCAACCAATCCTCTTCCCCTTTTGAGATTTTCCCAGCAACAATTACGATCAGTTTTTAAAACCACAAGTACTTCATAAAAACTACAATATTATAAATCTTCTGCCACACAAAGCTAATAAAAACAAATAATAATAATAAATTTTAATGTTTAAGGTACTCAGGCCCAAAGGCACTAACCTGTATTTGTGCCTCCGGTCAATAGTCCTAGAAATAATTTGAATAAATGTAGTTTTTGCAAATTTTTCTATCCACTTGCCAGGTATGAGACTGATTATATTGACTGCACTAGGACTTGTAATGAGATTGTTTAAGACATTACTCTATTTACATGCTCATCTGACATTATTAAACCTCTATTTGTTTCCATCACAGAGAATGTTAGAAATATGTTCCAGAGAGCAAACTGTTGGCCATGAGGGCCATCATCAACCTCGTTCTTTCCAGTTTGATATTAAATTTAACAGCATCAACGCTGCCTTGCACCAACTGCTCAGCTTGGGCTGCCTATGGCCAAGCAGCCCCTCACAACTCTTTGGAAACCCAAGGAGTCATGTCCGTTCCCAGCCCTTCAAGTGATACTTTTAGTTCCTGGCTGCCTCATCCATCTCCTTCACACATCCATTGAAATGCAGACGATCCTGGAACGCCGTGGTTGATACCATCCCAAACCCAGCGGGTGTATAACACATTTCGACATCACCTACGCACCACAGAAAACATTCGTTTTTAATGGAACTATTTCGGCTCAGCTGACTTGGTTCTAGCGGGAAGAGCAGAGGTAAAACATTAATCACGCCTTAAAAAAGTTCGGAGCTGGCGGCAAACTGCCGTGTGATTTCAGTGCCACGGATCCCACAGGCAGTGGATTGTCCCTAAGCCCCAAATCTGGGCTCTTTCCCTACTTCCACGCAGGAAAAATTCCCATATAAATCTTCCAGCGGCTTTTGCCAGCAGTAAGGACAAGTAGAAGCGAAGCAAAGGTATTTTAATTGCTCCAGTTAATAAAAACAATTCCCTTTCATGTAAGTGGTGCATATGAATGTCCAGGAAATGCTCTGCAGTGCTCTCCATGCTCAAGGGCTGGGTCAGAGCACCCCGGTGAAAGTGGCAGACACTGTCTTTTCACTTAGCATCATTCATTGGTAAAACAAACCAAAACAGCAAAGCAAATGCAAACTCACATGCAAAAAAACCCTATTTTGGGAATATGTTGGAGCCCTTCTAGAAATCACTGAAACTGTTTTCATAATCCTTCCACTTGTAAGGCCAAATGCCTTAATTGCCATGAGACCAACCAGCTACAGAAGGCTCAGAAAGAGCCATGAAAACATTTTAGTGTAGCTTAAAATAGCTTTTCCTCCTCCTAAAAATAGAGCAACGCACAGAGAAAACACTTGGAGCCCTTTTCGAGGCGACGGAGAAGTGTGAGGCCAGCCCCAGGGAGGAGCAGGGATCCCCCAGCCCCAGCACTGAGCAATTCTCCACTGCTGCTCTCCCTGGCCAGGACACTCTGCCAAAAACATGATGCTGTCCTGTATCAAAACCCATTTGTAGCCTGTGCTGAGTCTGACCAGCCTTGGGGCTTGGGCCAGAACGATTTTTTTGGGGGAGGAAATTCCACATTTGGGAGGGAAAGGATGAAGCATTTAAAAAGGTCAGCTTGCCAGCAAAGGAAGGCAGTTATAGGAATAAAGGGGAGGAAAACATTTCCTGGGTCACTGAGTTTTGTCCAGAGCTACCAGAAGGAACTAATTCATATATCGTCTTTCACACACCGACCCAGCTCTTGCAACAGGCAGAAATGTTGGGATTCACCTCAAAAATTGAGCAGGAGCCCCTGGGAGGGCCAGCAGTGCCTCTGCAGCTGCTGTTCCCCACTGCTGCAACCTCTGCAGAGGGGCAAGAGCAACAGAACTTTGCCAAAAATGTTTAACCCATTAACCATCCTCTTTCTCTTCTTTTTTTTTCCTATCTTTTTTCAAAGCATCTGCTGCTGAAGAGGCCCCTTGAAAAGTTGAGACAGAAAACCCAAACTGTCCCGTCCCATGGGGATGAGCCTCCAACCCTGGCACTGAGGACCCAGAAACTCCCATCATGAAAAGAGATTTGGACCTTCTCCTGCAAAAATCTGGCCCCAACACGAACAGCTTATTGAGATTTGGGAAGTCCCTCCACTTCCCTGCCTCAGTTTTCCAGCTGCAGTATGAACATTATTATTTACCCATCCTTGTAAAGGGCTTTGTCATCTTTAGATGTACACACCCCCACTGGGACAGTTCTGACACTAATTTCTGCTTCATATCAGATTATGTGATCGTTATTAACCTTCCAGCTTTCGCTATTGGAGGGTCAAATCCATCTCAGCTCGGCAGATGAAGCTCTACTGACTTCACTTACTCCAGGACTGGATTTAGTCCTGGGCATTTTTCAATTTAAAACACACTGGCAAGGCGAAGCCACCACTGCTCTTTCCAGGGGTGGTCTGATTTCATTTACAAGTATTTGTGCTGGCAAGTCCTACATAATGTTCAGATGCAATTGTGTCTGAGTATTAAATATAATGGGTTAGATGTTATGAATAGGAAAATGAGATAACTTGGTAAAGGAGGTTTGACAGCAAGAGTGAAAGAATGAAGATTCAACTTAAGCTGCTGAAAGCCTAACAAGATAAAGACAGGCAGGGGAGAGTTCTCTTAAATGTGATGAAAATAAGGCCTGAAGGGGTGGAATGATAGAGAGGCTGAGGAGTACATGTTTCAAGACAGAAGATGAATGTGCCCAACATGACAGTAACATGTAGCTAAATTAATCAAAGTACCCACAGCACTAAATAGAACCAAAACATATAGATTTATGCAGAAATCCCAGAACAGCAGACGTGAGACAGACAGAAGGATGCTTCCTTTCGATCTAAATTAATTTTCCATATTTTTTGGTCATTGGCTTTTATCATTCTGTGTCACTGGAAACATTATAAATCTGCCTTTTACATTTTAAATACGTGCTGTCTGCTTCGGTGTTGAACCCACAGGTCCCTCAGCACACACTATTATGTCTCCCCATTAAAGACATCACAGCACATGACAAATATCCCGAAGCTAAATTACCAGGAAAAGATTCCTAAAAATCACAGCGGCACACACCCGTGTGACAAAAAACAAACAGTTGCAACCACTAATATTTCACCTTGAAAGGATAATTTTGAGTTAATTCCGTTTCCATGATTCACGCTGGATTTACAGCCTTTGTTTTGCCCGGGCAGATGCAGCCCGGCTCTCAAATGCTCTGCTCAGCCTCCTCTGCCTCCCCACACTGCTCTGATGCTCCTGGTTCTCCAGAGACTTCTCCGGAGTCTCCTGCACTCCCACAGACTTTTCAGAGGCTGGGGGGCTGAATTCTAAACCCCCTCGACCGCCCAAGGGCAGGCAGTAAATTGGGGGTCATTGCCCCCTTGACTTGGGTTTTAATCAGTGGCTGCCTGTCTTGCTCAGAAGGTAAACCCCAGTCAGGGCAGCTGCTAGAGATTAAGTTCAGGTCGGATGAGATCCCGATCTCGCCTGCAGCAGGAGCGCAGATTCCGTTGTCATTTGAGTCTGGAGCAGGATTTGGCCCCGCAGACTCCAACCAGCACCCAAACCTGCACGGCTACGGAGGGGAGGGAAAGCAAAGGAATGTTCTTGGGATGGGACACCCTCCGCACAAGCTGTATGAACTCAGCGCGTTCATCACCACATCCCAAATCCCTGCTGGATGCCAACTTGCTATCCCACATCCTGCCTTTAAGCAGCCCCTTCCCTTTCAAATGCCCGGGGGCAGGGGGGCTGATTTCTCTAAGGAAAGCTGGGGGCTGGGGATGTCCCAGTGCATCCCACCTCCCCAGGGAGTGGCAGAGCAGGGCAGGGATCCAACAGAAGGCCTCGGAGCAGAGGGCTCCCGGGGTTCACAGCCCAGCTGCTGCTCCCAGACGGGCATCCCCTTCCCAGGCTTTGTCTGGTGTGCAAAGGGTTTAGATCAGTTTTGTTCTGAGAGCCGGAGCTGCCCGACTCCTCCCCAGCCCGCACCACCCCCAGCTTTCAGAGGGGAAGGTGACAGGGATTAGAGGTTTGAATTCCTTTCTTTAATTTTTTGCCTTTTTTTTTCTTTTCTTTTCTTTAAAGAACTTCTGGATGCCAACATGACTTTTTTGTCTGCAAGAGATTAGGCAAACGAATGCAAAGGGTGACAGAGACGAGGACTCAGCCCTACCATCCAGAGGCAGGTTTCTGGGAGGACCTGCTTTCCCTCCACTCTGCTGTTGTGAATAGATTGATCTTTTTTGTGTGAGTGTCACAGCTCAGAGAAGTCAGTTGGCTGGTGCAGAGTGGGGAGCAAACTCAGCCCAAACAGCACCAAGCCACAAGACACTCTTTATTTGCTTATAGGTAAGTTTACAAGATGCAGAGAGTGAGAAAGAAGGGCATTGCCTGGCACTAACACTCCCTCTATTGGAAAAAGAGTATTTTCCCAGGAATGTACATTATATTCCTAGAACAATGTAAATTTAAGTGACCAGCATGCAAACAAAATGTCTTTAATTTGCTGGAAAAGGGGCTGGGCAACCAGGACATTATCTTCCATTATGCAGAGAGCAAGGAAAAGCAGCACAGTACAAAAGTTAACCATGTTTTAAAAGTCACAGCACTAGATGAAACTTGGACTTGCAAAAAACAGCGCCCATCACACAAAATTTTAATTAATTTACAGTCCACTGCATGGTTTCCATTCTCCTGACGTGGCATCCAGCAAGTCCCTGGACAAGTATCTCCCACTGCTACCAAATCCGTGGGTTTCTAAACAGAGGGGATCCTTTGGCTTCTGCTGCCCTTAAGAGAAAACCAGGCTATGGTGGCACAGCACAAACACATTCTGCAGCTGACATGGTTTCTGTGCTCCCCAAAGAGGCTGGCATCACTTCTGTTCACCAGCCAGCCCCACAGACAAGTCCTGGGTGAGGAAACAGCGTCTGACTCCACTAAAAGGCAAGGCTCCCAAAGCTGGGAAATTATTTATCGCAGCATTTATCTCACAGGTGGGTAAGAGGAACTGTTCAAGCAGCCTGGATCCAGCTGAGGAGGCCACGGTCACCTTCACCTTCCTGACCTGCATCAGGAGCAGCGTGGGCAGCAGGTCAGGGCAGGAGATTCTCCCCTCTGCTCTGCTCCCATGAGATCCCACCTGGAGGGTTGCGTCCAGCTCTGGGTTCCCTGACATATGAAGGACAAACTTCTGTTGGAATGAGTCCAGAGGAAGCCTTGAAGGTGATCACATGGAGCTTGGAGCGCCTCTGTCGTGGAAAAAGGCTGAGAGCTGGGGGTGTTCACCCTGGAGGGGAAGGTCCAGAGAGACCTCAGAGCCCCTTCCTGTGCCTAAAGGGGCTCCAGGAGAGCTGGACAGGGACTTGGGACAAGGGTCTGGAGTGACAGGACAAGGAGGGAATGGCTTCATGCTGACAGAGGGCTGGATTAGATGGGATATTGGGAAGGAATTGTTTCCTGTGAGGGTGGAGAGGCCCTGGCACAGGGTGCCCAGAGAAGCTGTGGCTGCCCCATCCTTGGAAGTGTCCAAGGCTGGACGAGGCTTGGAGCAACCTGGGATAGTGGAAGGTGTCCCTGCCAATTGCAGGGGGGTTGAAATGAGAGGAGCTTTAGGGTCCCTTCTAACCCAAACCATGGGATGATTCTGTGATTGTTTAAAACAACCTGGCAGAAGTGGTGGTACCAGCAGGCAACTTCAAAAGCCAGAGCTCCAACTTTACAATGTGCAGCTGAATGCAAAATGCTTCATGCCTGCTCACACTCTGCATCACTGGCAGTGCTGGGAAGGCTTGGGGATGCCCTCCCACCTTTGGATGTGGACAGCTGTAAAAGCCAACTCGGAGCATTTAACATGAGTTTAACAGGTTTAAGCCTGTTTCCCCACATTAGGCATGGATGCATAGACTGGAAGAACAGGAGATTAGCACACGGTGCTCACTGGAGGAGAGACATTGGCAAAGCAGGAGGGATTTAATAGCTGTTAGCTCCAGCCAAAAAAATAACCCATTACTGGTTTTCTAGTGTGAGGCATGAAGATCTCAGTATCTCTTTGTATGACACTCATAGTAGAGAAAGGGAGGGAGGAATCTCATTGTGGGCAGAAGGTTTGAAACCTGGAGGAAATTTAAGCAAAAATGCAATTAAAAAAAATAATGATAATTTGGTAATTTGGGATTGGATTTGTGAAGAAAGCATACAAAACAGGAATGATGTCAAAGCCAGGACTCCAAACATTTTGGAGGATCTTTGCAAATATTTTTTTTTAATTCAACTATTAAAAATCAAGGTGTATCACAAAATGGGTGATGGATATCACATCTTTTTAAAGTTATCTTTTTGATTTTTTTTGAAAGACTGAACATTTCAAAACTGTCTGAAGAAACTTCCTTTTCCTCTGCTGAGAAAAAATAATATTCTTAAAGGAATGTTGCCTCAACATTGCCATTTTTCAGATATATCTGCAGACAATTTAAAAATACCTCTGCAGTGAGAAACACTCTGAATACTTGGGTTAAATACTTTAACCCAAGTATTGCCATATCCAAGCAGGATGTGGCCATAAGAAGAGCTGCCTGGAAATGGCAAACAGAACCAGACAAATCCTAGAGAACAGGCCAGCTGAACTCGAGTGGAGCTCTCCTCACTAAAGTCTACAGATTGCAATTTATTACTTAAAATTGTGTTATCTTCTTCTTTAACAACACAGTGATTTATACTTCAATTCCTTTCAAGGCTCCTCGTGGAGCCTTGCATGCTCTGCCTAGGAGAAGTGACAGCAACACAGGACAAGGCAGAAAGGATGAAAGTTAAATTGATCACACTTTCTTTTTTGGTGAATATATATATTCTTTCACTCCAAGCCTCACATAAAGCAGCCCTGCTTCTATTGGGTTTTTCTGAGACTCCAAAATAAATACACATCCAGAAGACTAATTCTCATATTTCCAGCTACAGCAGAGGCATCCAGAGTTTTGCTTCTCCTACCTTGGATGTACTTGCCTGTGTTGATTCAGAAGCAGACTAACATATAGAACCTTAAATTCTGTATGACTCTGTGTAATGTAATGAACACCAACAGACTTTAAATCTCCTGTATCTCATGGGCGCATTTTATTGCATTATATGGCAAAAATCCAAGAAAAAAATTTTTCAGAGAGAAAAAAAGATTCAAAAATGAAAAATACATTGCTACTGAATTTTCCAGCAATATCACAGGAATGTGATCTCCCCTCAATATACATACTGATGATCTATTTGGAATTTTTATCCGGAGTTATGAAGAAAAAGAAAATGCTATTCCCTCAGAGGCCAATTTTCATCTGCTCTGGAATTCTCATTTAAACATCTCAGAGAACACTTTTCCTTCTCTAGGTATTACCCACTATTCGTCTGGCTCAAGGCTCATGTCTGTTACCGTGTGAGCTACATGGAAACAAATTCCTAATCATATTTCTGACAAGAGCCCTCACAACGTAGTTGGCTGCCACCATCCCATTTCCAGTATTTCTCCAGTAAAAATGTAGGAAAGGTTTAGTCTCCCTCTACCCAGCATGTGCAGCTCCCATTACCCAGAGTCACCACATGTGTGCAGATCAAGGGAATGGATTATTTAAGGAGGTGAACCTCAGGAGCTGCTGCCAGGGCTCCCTTTTGGGTTCCAGCATGTAGATATATGGTGAAGAGTTTGCAAGAGAGGAAGAAAATGCTTGGATCCTCCTGTCCTGCTGATATCCATCAGGATAAGCTGGGGTGAAGTCCCTGAGGATGCAGGGGCATCACTCAAGGGCTGGGGAGCATCATCTAGTTTCCCAAAATGAATGGTTTCAACATTAATAACCGTAATTCAGAAATTCTCGGAGACTTTCACCGCAGTGAAGAGCAGCACTGCCACTGATTGAACCATTATTCCTCTTCTTCCTTAACACCTAAAATATACCAGATTTTCAGGTTTGGTTTACCTTTCATGGCACCCTGAGCATGTAAATATATCTGTATACACTGGGTGTCATCCTGAGCTGTCAGCATTTAACATTTGGGCCTTTGCCCTGCGGGCTGTGTGCAAACGACCACAGCCAAGTTCATATTTATATTTAATTAAATATTATAAATGCCCAAGCTCAGGTCATAGCAATGATCTCAATGATTTTTCTGATTCCTTTTACCATTTTCCTGAACCCCCTCAGGATGTTATTAAATACAGAACTGTACCAGATGAGGGCCATGCTGCAGGGACAGATAATAGGCAAAGTGACCATGAAACTGGTCTTGGGCGCAGAAATCACCACCAACAATAATCATCAGAAATCTCTAACTACACATAATCAGTGTTTATGGATATGCAATGATTAGAAAATGAGAGAGGGAACCCTCCCCATGGGAGAAGTTACTTTTCAGGGGTGTTCCTGGAAGTGCACACACCTCACCTCCCCTAGGCCTGGACCCAAGGAATGCATTGGCTCGCTGGTGTAAAAGCAAAAATTGAAAATTGAGAAGGTTTTTGCTGTACGTCTCCAGTAAGTTCAGCTCAAGTGTGTCCTGCTCTCTCAACTTCTCCTGACATTACCTTCCTAAATTCCCAAGTTGAGCCTTTACTCCTTTCTATCCATTTTCCCCAGCATGACCCCAGTTCATTTCAGAGGCCCAGAGATCCTGTGTCATCTCAGCCTCGCCCTCACATCTCCAGAGAAACCCCAGTGCGGTGTGAATTAAGAAAACAATGGAGAGCTGCTGGGACCCATTCAAACGACTGTAGGAATGGGAGAGGATGGAGACTGCAGCCCTGATACTTCCCCCCCATCCCTGCAGAACAGACAAACATCACACTGGGGACATCTCAGCCCGTGGCAAGTACTGCCGTGAGGGGTTGCATCCAGCTCAGACAAAGAGCACACATTCATCTTCAAACCTGCAACCACTTGGGAGTACTGCTCTACACAGTGAACCAAAACAGCCCGTGATCCTTAACCAACCTGTAATTGAAAAGTCAACATTTGTCCCATTCAGCAAAACTGTTTCCTCTAAAGAGATTAAAACTTTAGAGCACCTGATTTCTTTTTTTTTCAAAATTGTCTGCATGTATATTGTCCCTATTTCTGCTTGAAATATTTTTATTCGGTCCCTTTATTTTCCCACTCTCCAACTCACACCTCCCACACCCTGTGTGTGGATTTGGTCCTGAACTCTTCACAGGCCAAAATTTTGTCAGTGGAAGTTTTGTCTGCCAAGGCATGGGAAGAGAATCTCAATGTACATTTTCAAGAGCTCAGCTTGCAGTTATCCAGCAGGCCATAAGCCGTGCAAACCAGCCTGGCATGCTGCTTGCAGAGCCCTTTTTAAAAATCCTAATTATACTATCATACTCCAGCTCAGGTTTTAGGTGGACACTTGAAAACACAATGCAAACCATTTTTAAACACTTTTAAAAACGTGATTTTTACACCATTTTTCAACACAAACCTGATTCTGCCTCCAAGAAAACCAACAGTCCATTTCTCTCCTACAGGAACAACTGCAAGACTAAAGCTTCCACAGCCCAAAAGAAAAGGTTGGTCTCTATTCTGTCACACCTACTGTTACTTCTGTAACTAATGATTGTGTTTAGTCAAGGAAAAACCAAATCAATGGATGTGAAGAAATATAAACATGGGTCTTGTTTCAGCAATCCATAGAAAGAGATTTATGCTTTATCCATCACACTGAAGATACCTTCTTTTTTCCACATCCTCTGTAATTTGTCTGTTTAGCGGGGTCTGTGGTTTTGTTAAGCTGTGCAGATATGCATACTCCAGCCATGCACAGCAAAACCAAAGTGCCAAATTCTTAATCCATTCAGGAGGCAGCAGAATACTACAGCTGTTGACTCCTTGCAAAAAATCAGGGTAGCCGAGACCAGCACAAACCTTGTTTGTATTTGTACCTAAAAAAGTAATACCAGTAATAATAACCATTTAAAAAAATCAGATGCCAAGACCACGAGTGGTGTAAGTCAGCAGAGCAGCACTCAGCTGATTGCAGCAGTTCTAATCAAAAGAGCAGAGATCTGCCCTAATAACAGCATTATTGATCTTTTCTTTAAAACACACACTCCTATACACACAGCACATTCCCCATGTCCATCCTCTAGGATTATTATAGAGCCATAAGAAAGAGCAACAATTATAGTTTTTATTTAAGAGATGCAAATCAATATTAATTAAAATTAGACAACTGTTTGTGATGTAAGGGCTCCTTGTACTCAAAGGGCACAGTGGCCATTAAATATATTAAGACTTATTACTTAAAAGATTTTAGACAAAGTCAATGCCTTGCATGTCCTAGGGGACAGTTCAATGCCTCAGTAATGTTGTACAACATTTAACTATAGGTGCCACAATCAAAGGCAAACACAATTAAGTATCAAACAGTTAAATGTTATGTATCACTCTCTAAAGAATCTATATTGAAATGTTTAATTAAACTTTTTTTAAATTAAAAAAAAAAAGAGAGAGAAAAAGGAAAAAAGAATTCCATAGCACGGGCTAGCACTAAAACAAGAGCTTATTTGGTTTGTATTAAATAACCTGCATATTAAGTTGCCTGTGTTTCTCCTGTTCATTATCATGAAGGCAGCATTTGCATTTCTTGATAGACTATTCCTGTTTCCTTCCCCTTTTTTTCTTGTCTTACATCAGTCAGTGGAAAGAGTGCCACCACAGGCCATCATTAACCTTCCAAATCTGCCTCAAAACAAATAGTACAAGAGCTCACTAATTTGAAGATCAAAAAGCCACTTGTCCATTATATAATTGGAATGAAAGGCAAAATGTTGCAGTTCTGAAGAGCACAGTAATTACTAGCTGTTAATTGCTCTCTCGTGGTGGCTCACTTTTAATTAAAAAGAACAGCTCGTCGCAGGCCGATAAGCAATGGTGGAGACCACTGGTTTAATCAACAAAGCAGAAAAATTTGTTTCTGCCGCAGCCAACAACAGCTTGAGAAATCTTCAGATGTCCAATTGAGATTAAAAACTGTCTATTTAGTGCAGTCAGATTTTATTTTAACCAAGGAAATGACTATTTGAAGTCTTCCAATGTGAGTGTCCCCACCACATCCCCGCTGGTGCTGCAGGGACTAATCACTGGCTTGTGGTTGTGATCATTCAAGTAAAGAAATTTAGCTACTTTCCTCTTGACTCCATCATTCTTGGGTAATTGGCCTGTCTGAGGTGAGCAGTTGTGTTGGGTTTGGTTTTTTTTTTTTTTAAGAAAGAGCTTTAAAGTATGGAAGGCCCACAGACTGTGCATTTAATTACTGTTCATATTTCATGCAGTCAAACAGAATTTCATTTAAAAAGAAAATGATTTACCTACAAAAAAAAAGAAAAAAATCCAAACCACCACAGCCCTAACTTAACCCACCCTTCCCAAACAAAAAATAAAACACCTTATATTCACTGCACTGGGTGTTTTGTTCCTTTTCCTTTGACAGGTGTATTTACATGCCAAAAACACATTTAAACATCAAAGTTAATTCTTTCAGAGTGTTCTGTCTTTAACTCTTTCATCTAATGACTGTGGCCTTTGAGGGAAACCCCGCTGCATGTCACAGGAAGGGTTTATTTAGTTAAGCAGGTTAGGTAGGTTAAGTGGAACCGTTTTGCCCGGGTTTGCCTCATCTCTCCTTAGCCATGAGCCCATTTGCATCTCTCAGCAGCTTCTGTCCATCCTCCTCTCCTGCCCTGCTCTGCTCCCCGAGGTGTTGTACTCAGCCCTTTGCCTCCTTGTATTTATTTGCTGCTGCTGAGTGAAGGGCTCTGCTTCACGTTGCGCTCTGCAGATGAGGCACACACGTCCCTAAAACCAGACCTGGCAAACCTTCACCACAATCCCTGCCTCCCTTCCCAGCGCTGGGATGTGGATTCTGACAACTCTGCACCATCTAATACAGGAGAACAGGCACTTCCATTCAACGGGCTCCAGGCATTACTGTGGTTTTCTACCTTACTCCCATTCACAACTGGAAACAAATGTCACTATCTGCAGCTATAAGCAGCTTTGGAGGATTGGTCAACTTTGGTCTGAACTTTGAGGCATATTTCTGAGCTGAGTAAACTCAAAGATGCCAAAGAATACTTTTTCTGTTTTCTTTCTCATATTGAGAAAAAAAAATATTCATTCATTTGTCTTCTTACACAGAAATATATGTGTATATATACACATTTTTGTAGTCTTTTTTTAAGCTAGTGGGAATCACTTCTGTCCCCTGGGAACAGGTGGATTTTTGTTTAGTGTTTCTTTCTTTTTAAGGTTTCCTTCTTTAGCAGACCTAAAAAAGCAGGGGAAAGATACCAGAGCCTTTTTTTTCCTCCTAATTCCCCTACAAGCCACCACCATTTGGATGTACAGCCACTCCCAACACTGCAGGCACCTTTTCCTCTTCCTTCTGACACAGCAGAGCTCTTGGGTTGGGATGTGGGGAGTGCCCCTCCTAATGTTCACCTTTCCTTAGAACAAAGTAGAAGAAGAATTTGACTACTGATTTCAAAGCAGTGTGATCTGACTCCTCCAGTCCTAAATTACAGGGTTTTAAAATATTCAATAATTACTCCGTGTTTGGATGCTGTGTAGGATGCTACCTTGGGAAACTGCCATGGTGTTACACGAGTTTTCAAAGCATCAGTTCCATATATTTAAAACGGATCTTGCCATACACCTGCTCATTTATTCACTGATTCATGGACACCTTTTGTTTTTCACATTAAAATGGTGATTTGGAAATTCCTAATGAATATGGAATCCAGTATGTTGCATTAAATACTAATTGAATAAACCTGAAAGGATTAGTGCAATCAGTACAACCAGCTGAGGATATAATCTAAAACTTACAAGGAAAAAACATACCATAATATTTTTAGACATGTGTATGCCAAAAAAAGTGTGAATGCTGTACATTGTCTTAAATCAATGCACACCCATGAATATTTATCTGTCTTTAGGTCACCATGGACAGACCTGTGCCAGTCTGTAAATATGAAAAATCAAAGGGATATATTTTGAAACACACTTGTTTATATTAGATGATGAAAAACGAATTTTCAAGTCGAGTTTCTTCCTCATCCCTGGACAAGCAGTGGACAAACAAAATGGGATACCTGGGATCAGCCTTACGTTCAGTCACTTCTACCCTCACTTAGGAACAAGTTCAGGGCTATAAAATGAGCCATAAAACCTGATCGGGATATTGAAAAAATGAATAACCAAAAAGGCAGAAAAGCATTTTTGCTTCAGTTATGAGTGTTCATTTTCATATGTATGTGCATAGATGTAGGTGCATATNTCCATCCATCCATCCATCCATCCATCCATCCGTGCCCGCAGCCGGCGTTATCCGCATCCCTTCCTCCGGCTCCTCCTGCGCCCGCTCCGGCCGCCCTGAGCCGCGATAAGCCCTCGACCTGCCCCTCTCGCCCAGCCGATAAGGCGAGCTGCGAAGACGCCGTGTCTCTGCCAGCTTTTGTCGCCCCACACCTTTCCTGTTGCCACTTTTCGGCGGGCACCTGTCAGCGCGGTCTGCGCTCTCGCAGCTCCCGCCGCTCCCTCCGCCCCGCTCGGGGTTTATCGGAGGAAACACTCGCGCTCGCAGGGATGGCCCCCGCACCGCGGCAGATTAATCCGAGTTGAGTGCACTTCCTTCGGCCAGAGGACACCAATTACCACCACGGCACCGGCAGCACAATGCGGGCGGACATCTGACAGCCCGGGTCCCGCCAGCTCCGCATTGTCCTCCCATCAGGCGCTGTCAGTTCCCAGCCTTAATTACATCCTGTTTACAAACACTCGGCCGGACTTCAGATGGAGCCTTAACAAAGGTTGACAAAGGTCAGGGCCACGTCACGAGGATGTTATCTGTGTGCTCCGGCTGATAAACGAGGAGGAGGAGGAGGTGCGGGGCTGATTTTGGAGATAGCGCAGAGAAACCACTCTGGTGCCACACAAAACACTGAGCTCCGGCCCCTTGGCCCGAGAGGAGCTCGGTGGTGCTGAGGGATGCACTCGTACTTGGGATCACCACACAGGATTTGTGTGAGAGGCAGAAAACAGCCACCACCAACCTGAAATGGCAGCAGCCGGAGCTGACCAATAAAATGACTGAAATAATAACTTTTAAAAACCCTTCTAAGTCTATTTGCATTCCAAGCTCTGTGTTGTAGGAGCAGAAACTGCAGCACAGCAAATAAATCCTGTCATTTTTCCCACGCTAAGACACCACTAAGATCCTCCATCCTGCTTCCTGGAGCACGTGTGGGGCCATCCTCCACATCCCCTCCAGCCTCAGGTCAAGCCAGGTTTGCCCCAAATCCATATGACCCCCTGCTCTACCCTCTCATATTTTCCTTGCACTATGGATATGGACTTTTATGCTCTCTTTGGTGCCCGGAGGGAATTTTTTTGTTTTTGTTTTGTTTTGTTTTGGGTTTTTTTGTTTTGTTTTGTTTCGTTTTGTTAGCTTTACAGCTTTCTAGAGACACCATTAAATTAATCAGGGCTAAGATCCTACCTTAGGTTTCCATGGTTTGCACAAGCATTTTGTTCACAGCAGCTTCTCAGTTCAGCGAGGATAAGGCACAGAAGGTGAAACACTGGGAGGGTTTGACATCCACATATGGGAACAAGGAAACCAGGCATCTCTGTAAACCAAGGCTGCCCATTTGATACCATGTCCCTTCTCCAGTATCTTTTTTTCTTTATCTTGAGCAAGATGAGCACAGACATGAATTTAATCTTATCTACGATTCAAGGTGGAGGAGTATATACAAGACCCAGGCAGCTGGATCAATATAAATACTTGATATGGCAAAGTTAATAACATAAGAGCTTGTCAGCCTAACCCACCCCTTTATCTGTTTTCAGCTATTCTCACATCTGTATTAATGCACCTCAAATTGCACAGGATCACACATTAGTAGCCACTAACATTAAAACCACAGTCTGTTACTGTATCATCCCTCTCACAGTAAATACTGGATTAACCACATGGTATTAGTCAATAAATAGTGTCACAGCTTCATATTTCCCTGCTGTTACACCCAGGAACTCTGTAAAACAACAGACAGAAGTCACTGTGTTGATAGCTGAGTTAAAGCACCTCAATGAGCATCAAGGAACCAGATCAGCATCTTCAGGCTAAACAGGGAGGAGAGGGTGCTTTCACTGCTTGAAAAGAAAAAAAAACCCCTCTATTAAAAAAGAAAAAAAAATTGAAATCAAATTCTGCAAACCTAAACACGAGCAGTGGAAGCGATGACTTGGTGGATAGGCTTAAAATGTTTGACAATCTAAGTGCAGAAAAGTTGAAGGTTTAAATAAAGTCTGCGAGCTCTGTGCTGATTACATACACTCAGAAATATTCCTGGCTGGTCCTGAGTGTTTCTGCTTTGCATGGACAGAGTTTTTCCTGCAGCCCAGCAGAGCATTGCCACTTCTTGGGTGCAGAATGAAACCTCAGTCACCCCATGCAGGGACAGAGCTTATGTCCCCAGCGAAAAACCAGCAGATAATAGAATTAAAAGTGGCACTGGATTAATCTTTTTTTTTTACCTATTTACTAAATAGGCAAATTAGAAAGGAAAAAGATCTCAAAAGTTGAGGCTGGCATTTCTGAGCCCTTTCTGGGCGGGTGACTGCAGCCCTTTTGTTGCCCTGTCTCGGCGCCAGGAGAAGCGCTGGTCCCCAGCGGTGCAGAACAGGACAGGAGTCTCTTGACTTGTCGCTCCGCAGTTTTCAGACTAAGCACTTGCTCAAGCCTATCCGTAGGTACTTAGGAGGGCAACCACCACCGCTCCTTTCCTGACAACATAGAGCTCTTTATCAAAAATCAGGGGGAAGAAATGAAAGCCCGGGCTGACCTTTGGAGCACAGTGTTCCCCTGCGGGCACCCACTCTGCCTTCCCCGGAAAATTAGGCTTGGTTGCTGCGGGAGAGCCTCGCTAATGCAATCAAAGATGATTTTGCAGTTAATAAAACAACAGGCTCTTCCTTTCTCAGCTTCGTGACAGTCAGGCTCAGTAAGCCTCCTGTTCCAGACAGCGTGCCAGTCAGCTGCTGTTACTGCAGAGCTGTGTTTAACATCTTCTTAATTAGCCCGATTCCCCACATCTCAGCCAAGTTCTCTAGTGAGAAACAGCCTCAGGAGTTGTACAGCTCTGCACCTCTGGGAAACCCGGTCATTAATGCACGTACCCAATCCAGCACGTCCTGTTTTCTCCTAGGCTGGCCAGGATGGTACAAGAATTGTATTTGGGCTAGAACCACGTCATGCTCCAAATCACCTGCAAACCTGCTGGCAGCTACAGAGCCGAAACAGTGATCCTGGACTTCCTATGGATTAATGCTCCAAGTTCACCATCAGCTCCGGCCGGAAGGACAACTCCACTCCCCTAATCCACTCCTCTAACTGGAGCCTCTTTGCCTCCATGCACCAGACATGACTCAGAAAACAAATAAAACTGATTACATAGCTTGTATTTATTTGCTCAAACTCCTGAGTTTCGGACATACACAAACCCCTTGCTGCTGAACCGGTATAAATGCAGTACATCACTGGTTCCACTTGAATTTATCCCAACTTAAACCAGAAAGAGATCTGTTCCTCTTTTTTTATTATTATTATATCATTATGCCCTCTCTTTTTCTGTTTTCTGTTCTCCTTTTTGTTTTTCTTTAAAGTCAGCCTAACATTTTATAGACATCTCTCTCGCAGCTTCCGGAAGGGTGCTCCATCTTAAACTCAACGGCAGCACTGACAGACGGGGTTGATATTTTCTTTTCTTTCACAAGTAATAAAAAAGGAACATTTCACTACACATGAAACCAGAGTACTGCCTTAAAAGAACAGTGTTTGTGTGACTATAAAAAGTTACCCTTTTGCCAGACCCAGAATCAAAGCATTTGTATTTATATGTTTCCTTTTTTAATAAGTAAATCCAATATTTTTAAAGTTCATCAGTTTTAGATTATTATTGCTGCAAATCCTATGAATGGAGCAGCTGTGTCTGCTGAGCACACTCGACAGCACTGCAAGGTAGGTCCATGGTTTATGTTATCATTTGTGATTCCACGGGGAACACTGATGAGACTGCCAAGGGTAAAACCTGGAACTGGATACTGAATTCCTGACCGAGTATTTTCCTTCAGCCTGGCATTTCAGCCATGCCAGGGCATCCCCCACAGGTGTGTCAGTTTGGACAACTGGCCGAGGCATCTGTACAAAGAAAACGACAAACCCAACAAAAATCCATCACTGGGGATCTCTCCTCTTTCTGTGCACACTGCAACTGCCCTATCTCACACTGAGGAAAATACCAGTGCAAAGGGTGGATGAACACATTTGCTTTTCATCATCATTAAAATCCTACAACTAAAAAAAAATTAATAAAATTATTATTATTATTAANTATTATTAATAATAATAATAAACAACTAAAAAGCAAGCTCTGTTTGCTCCCAACTACTGGCAGCTTTGGAGGAAAAAAAAAAGTGGGAAAAACAAGTAGCAATCCTTTCACTTCACCAGTGGGGTTGCCCTGCCAAAGAATCTTTCAGCCCTTTTCCATGCATACCTTGCCTGTGTCCAAGCCCTGATACCTGCCCCTCTTTTGGCAGCAATATTCCCTTCCTTCATTACCAGCTGTGGGAGCACAGGGGTGCTCCAAGGGGGAGGAAGCTGAGTCCTGCCTCCCAGCACTGGCAGCTCCCCATCCAGTGGGAGGTGAGGCTCCAAAGCCAGGTTTGAAATACTGGAGTGGCAGCAGACTCAGAGGAACACTATTTTGCAGGGGACATGATAACACAGCACCGTTCAAGCCCAAGACTGTCACTGGAGGATGACATGGGAGATAAGGAAGTGCGGCATTACAGGGCTGCGTTAGCGCAGGAGGAAATCGATTCAGGCAGACAAGCTAAATTTATTTACTTTATTGATTTTAAATTTTACATGAACTGCGATATAAGTAAATCTTTCGTGGTAATTCTAAATCTTGAAACCTATTGTAAATAACTAAAAGAAAAAAAAAAAAAGTCCAATGTTCGGAATAAGCGTTTCTTTGTACTGAAAGCGCATTATTCTTAAAGCCCAGGACAAAATATTTTGTAATGAACACCTTAAATCTACCTTGGCAGTCAGTGTTGATATTTTTGCTAAAATAGGAGCCTGCTTTCGGTGTACCTGGTGATTCAATAAAGCACAGATTATTTTTAAAAAATTTTGAAGGGGTGGAAAGGAAGAAGAAAAATTATTCCTGTAGTATTAAGTGAATACAGCAACAGGTTTTTGATCCTGTGGTTCACTGACAAAGCAGCTGAGTTTTAAGCAGCACAGGTAGAGCTTTGTGCACAAAGAGTTGGCTGCAAATGTTGGAAAGGCACATGATGGAGGGCCAGGGCTGTGAATCCCAACACATGGATTGATGCAGCCAGCACTACAGCCCAGACCAAAAGAGAGAACAGGAGAGGAGACAAAACACAGGATCAGAATCTCCTTGCTTGTATAAATCTTATTGATACAAGAAGTCCAAGCTCAGACACCAGGATGACAGAGGCTGGAGGGAAAGGTTTCATTTTGGAGTTTTCTCCCACCCAAGGCAGCAGCTCACATCTGTGCCCAACTCCACCAGGGAAAGAAATCCTAGAACCACAGAATGGTTTGGGTTGCAATGGACCTTAGAGACCATTTAGTTCGAACCCCTTGCCATGGTCAGGGGTGCCATTCATTAGATCAAATTGCTTGGGTCCCCCTTCAATCTTGCCTTGGACACTTCCAGGAATTCAAAAGCATCATGACANCCATCTCCTCCAATGGCCAAACTAATTGATGAAGAAGGAAAAAGCCTGAAACTCCTGACTTGGAGTACAAATCTCTTCATGCTGGGAGGCAGCACAGATGCTGGCAGGAATAGAGAATGCCAGGCAGTGACAGCTCTGTGTGGGCACAACATGCACCAAACCCTTCCCCGGGCAGAGGGGACAGAGCAATGCCATGGCAAGGGGGAAAAGCAGCCCTTCGTTTGCAAAATAACCCTCCTTACACCAGCAATGCCACACTTCAGACACATTTACTAAATAAAACCCCAAAACCTCCTTCTAGCTTTTCCAGCCGACTGAGTTGGGAGAGGCAAGTTTGTGGCAGCAATTTTTGCCAGAGGTGTTCAGATTGTGCAGCCAAGGGCAATCTGCCAGAGACTTGAGACAGACAAGGCTCCCTCACCCCAAAAAATTGCAGAGCATCCTATGCATGACACACTACTAGAAACAGTATAGATACACATCTGTATGTACATCACACAATATCCCAGACAGACAAGGATACCTATGAACAGAGACTACCCCTTTATCTTTTAACAAGAGGAAAAAATACAGTGATGTTGACAAAAGCACTCATCCTGTGAAGCCTTTTTTTCCCCCCTTGGGGCTTTTTTTTCCCCCTCGTTGTTGTTGTTTTCTAAACTAATCCATATTACCTGTGCCTTTTGATTTCATTATGTTCGATGCTATTAATCTGGATATATGATTTCAACAGTGAAAAGATGGAATTTGTCATCAACAAAAGGAAAACATTATTTTTAAAGGAGTGAAAGATTAATGTTCCACCACGGACTACTTAAACCCTCTACAGCAACAGCACTATAATATTAATCCAACTTTGATGGGTTTTGCATAAGGCTCATAATTAAACATTTTCTTTTCAATACTTTATAGAATCCCCATCTGTTTTTAATGGCATCATTTTGATGTTTTTCTTAATAATTCTGGCAGCCTGCTCTTGAAGCTTCAAGCTTTATTTTTTGTTCCTAATGTCTTCTTCCACAGTGGCTGTATTGTGCCAAGGCTGAATGCAGGTTTTGGAAGCCCACGGTTCTGCCGTGTCCCTCCCTCATTCCCAGGGAGCACAAGGCACAGCAAGGCTCTTTGAGCTCTTACAGCAGGCCTGGGATACCTGGGAACATAATGGAAATATTTCCACCTTCCAGCCCTTGGCTGGGCAGTAAAAGTCTCCTTCTGCCACCCCTTGCCTTCCTGCACCACGATATCCCCTCCCAGCAGCGCCAGCCCCGGCCCCACACACCATTGTACCAGTAAATCAATTAATTCATCAATAGCCAGGCTTACTCCAGGAAACTCAAACAATATTGGATAAATCACAGGGATGCAGCTTAGCCACAGCCCTTGGATTTTCTTTCCACGCTGACACCCAGTGAAGGCAGGGAAAGGCACCCCCATTCCCTCTCACCTTCAGGTATTGAAATTTGGAGGGTCAATATCAGCCCAAGGCACAAAACCCAGTGGTGGGAGGGGTTTAAAACATCCATCAAAATTACCTGATGGAAACCTGGAATGTGAACCTGGCAATGGCTTCTGCAAGGAGCATCTGTTTTCCATGAGAAATATTGGGATTTTATCAAAACAAACAAAATAGAGAATGCTCCCATCCAGCAGTATCTTAAAAAAAAGTCAAGAAGTAAAAGCAATTTCCATCTTTGGTATTTTTTTAGCTAATTCTAAATGCATTTTGAATTTCTGCCCAAAATGTAATGATTTTCCAACAGAACACTGTAAAAATAATATTTAATTTTTAGCAAAATTTCTGTTTGAGATTTTTTTTTTTGCTCTTAGCATTTCTTGCTTTTAGATTACGCTACTTTTCCCTCCGATATTTTTCATTCTTTTATATTAAATGCATATTTGGTGACCTCCTGTGGTTCCCATGGATTAGAACAGAGGAACAGGATGATTAATGGCTCCAGTTTAAATATTTTATACTCTCTGTAAAAACAGTACAAACTGATGGATGTGTACATTGCTATTTTCACTTCAGTGTCAGGGTCTCCTTGATTACATTTTCCCCTTATTTTTTTCCCCCCACTACTCAACGTTATTAACATCTTTTCCCATGGAAAAGGGACCCGAGGGCTCCTTGCTCCCAGGTTTGGCAGAGGCAGGACTCCCACACATGAACAGATACTGCCCTAATCAGGGCTTTCAACCTTGAGGAGCTTTTAAATGCTCTAAGTGTATTATAATGGTCTCCTGGTCTCAGGACAGACAGATGTGAACCACAAAACTGAAATGTTTCATCTTTTGGCGCCTTTCAGTATGTTCCATGCTGTGCTTCAAGTTTGCTGAAGGATCAGAATTACTTCAGTTCTAGGTAATATAAACAGAGTGATCAAAAACATTTAATTATTCAGGGTCAGCAAATCTGGAGAATCTAATAGCAACAGACAGAAATAACCCTTCCGACCACTCTCATTTTCACTAACTATTATAAAATGGAGAACTGTTTAATTACCAGAAAATATCATCGCAGAAAGACTCAGCATCTTCCCAAAGAGTCTCTCCCAGTCCACTCAAATGTATTTGGCACTAAAAGCATAATTTAATTTCCCGTAGATGCGGGCGTCCCCTCACGCCCACAGACACACAAACAGCTCCAAGCCTCATCTCACGCCTCTGCCCAGATGCAGGTGCAGCCTTTCGGAATGCACCATGGAAGGAGACTTTCACACATTATTGCTGTACCTGTCACCCCGAAACGTGATGACGAGGATGATCCAAATGGAAATGACAACGGAACTGGGCTGCCCCATTATTTCCCCCTGTTTAACCCCACGTTATGTACAGGTGTCTGGGCAGCACGCTTCACAGCGCAGGGGCACACATTGCCCCACGCTGCTTTTCCTTCCTCCAAGGAAAATGAGGGTGGTGCAGAGACATCTCCCAACAACCTCATCTTTCTCTGGCGGTGTTTTTGTGGCTGCAGAGCTGCTGCAAACACACGCTCTCGCCCTGAACGGCCTCGGCAACAAAAACGCCCAAGCAGAGAATTCCCCAAATTTAATTAGAAAGGAGTACGGGGGTTTGGGAAAATATAATTTCAGCTGGGATTCACGCACTGCAATGACCCGGATTACAGCAGTTTGCTGATGACACCCAGTCCTCGTCAAATCACATTAATTACGCTCATTATGTGTAATAAGAATAAAAGTCCCACCGATTAACACGCTGCTCTAAGGGATGGTTTTACTACGCTGAAAGCAATTATCAGAGCGTTCAGTGGAAAAGGGCAAATTAAATTGAAGTATAGGAATGATACTTGGGATCAGTTAACATTTTACAAGATGTTTACCGGGCTTTATTCTGCAGTTGAGAAAGTTGCCACGTAAGTAAAAATTTACAGAACCCAAACAAAGAGAAAAACCTATAAAACAGTGTCACTTAGAGGGGAAGTGGGAGCTGATATAAATATAACAGAAAAGAGGGAAGCTAAGCGCCATAAATGTTAATTTCAAGCTATAAATTACAGACATTTGCCAGAGGAAAATAATGACACAAGAAAAACTCAAGTTCAGTAGGAACAAAAACCATCTGAATTATGATGCTATGGTTAATTGTCAAAAATAAGGTACAAAAGCAAGAAGTGCTCAAACAGATTCTTCTGCAAAATATTTGGGGGAAAATGTCGTAGCACAAACACACTCAACAGTGACCTAATCTCAAAATAACACAGAAGGGAATTGAATGTCAGCTAGGAAAATCAGACTATTTTTTTATGTTAATTTATCCAAAAAATTGGCATACAAGAGTTTTACAGCAGCTGAAGGAGATGTTCCCTGACCTGTGACTGTGGATTTGTGAGAAGTGCCAGTTTCAGAGGACTGAAGGAACCCCAGCCTTGCTTTGGAACCTGACACGAGGCAGAGGGAGCAGCCAGGTGGAGTCAAATTAAATCACTACCAGAGAAGGCAAATTATATTGATGTTATTTCTTTAACAAGGTTTTCTTCCTTAGAAATTAATGTATTTAGAGTTGGTGCTAATTAACATTCATGTACAAATAGGTCCCCTATCAAACTAAAGGTTTTTTTAGTTTTAATTTATCTGGCAAAGGTAGTTCTGGTCACGTAATATTCTTAAACTATTCAAAATATTTGTCTGGATAATATCATTAATTTATATTACAGTATAAATCCTTGGATGATATTTTAGAGATTGAAATATGTCAAAGACTACTAGTAAATGAATATATTTTCTCTGATAATGGAATGACACTAGCACACAACTAAAAGACAAATTTAAATCTGCAACTGCAAAAAGAAATCATTATCAAGCAACAGTAATTTCCCAGGACTCCCACAAGAGTGAATTTCTGGCACTACCACAGTCACAGTTTTTAATTGATGACAAGGAAGACAAACCTGACAAATATTCAGAGAATTCAAAAATTGAGGGGCTGCAAGTAGGGAAAGCACCAAGGCAACAGAGGGATGAGACTCCCCTAAAAGGTGGGACACAGCTGGGACACAGCTGGGATGCCACTGTGGTGGTACCAAAGAAAATTTTCCTGTAAAATATTGACCATGAGGTCTGGTACGTCCACTTCAAGAAAGAGTATGAAATGTTAGAGAGGATTCAAAACAAGAGAGGAGCAATAAAAATCCAAAAGCCTTTGCAGTAAAAAGTGAGGGGAAGAGCATCTTTAGCTTGTTGGGAGAGTAAGGGGAAGGAAGATCCCAGCGGTCTGACCATGGAAATCTCTGGAGCTGAAGTAAATGGATGCAGGTGACAGCAGTGGCTGGGAGCTGGAGACACTGCAGTGGGGAATACAACCAAAAATAAATCCAGCAAAGTTCCCTGGATGCTGTGCTCACTCAGCACCCGGATCCACCGCATCCCTGAGAGGTGCTGAGGTTCAAGCAGGTGTTAATGCAAGGACACGCTGCCTGCGTGACACAGAATGCCAGGCTGGAAGAGCCCTGCTCCCTTCCCACAGCAGGATGGATGTGACCTCAGGATTGTTATCTGGGGTCTTGCTAAAAGAAACCGGAGGAAGAAGACAGCGTTATTAGTAAGCGATTATATAAATCTGTCTGATAATGGAACCAGCTTTCTTTGTCTGATTAAGATCTGGAACTCTGGCTGTGATTTATCATTTTTATACTATTCTCTTCCCCCAGGCTCCAGGTCACAGTGGTGGCATTGCCAAAATTTATAGCTCAGGCTGCTCAGCGGAGATGTAGAGCCTTCCTGACATTTTCTTATTTGGAGCACCTGGCTCTCCTTGTTTTTGCTCTGCTGTCTGCAGTGGTGAGGATTGCTTGCCATTCTCCCATAGGAACATTTTGTAAATAATCTGAATAAGAAAAAATATATATATAATTTTCAAGGTTTTTATTTTCCTATTCATCTGTGATACATTGTGGACAGGAATTGGCAGCTCTTGTGTGAAACAGTCTGCTCTGACTACCAGACTCCTGACCGAGGATAAAACTCCTCCTGTCCAGCTTCTGTATGTATATCGTCTCCAGAAACCCTTACAGCCAGGCAAGGAATTCATCCTTCCAGCCACAGCCCTAGAATTCCCTGTGAACCACTTAAACTACATTTAATTTTATCAGCTTTATGGTGAAGGGGTTAAATCTCAACAAGACTCATGGGTAGAGCAACCTGCTCTGGGCATCCCTCACTCCCTGTGGGCAAGACAGTGCTGCTGGTTCCACCATCCAAACTCACTCAGGAAGGAATACAACTGAATTTTGGGTTTATTTTGGATTAGGGGTGTTTTGTTGCTGTTACAAATGCATGCTGGATTTCAATTATTTGCTTTCTTATTTGGGAATGGTGTTGGCTCTCTCCTTCCAGCATATCTCTGCCACCACAAAGGCTGGAAACTTCTTTCTTCTATTTTTTTTTTTTTTTTTTTTTAACAGAAGACATCATTGTCACTTACTCAGAGCACTGAAGGAAATGGGGCTTTGAGAAAACCACCAAATATGGCCAGACTCAGGGTCAAGGCACTGCTGCAGGACCTGCTCACTCCCCAAGGCACTGCTGCAGGACCTGCTCCCTCCCCAAGGCACTGGGGTTTTTGGATTTGCCCTGGCATGGTGCATCACTGAGAATTACTCATCACCTTCCAGCAGGACAGTCTCTGATGGGATGGAATTCATAACACGAATCAAAGAAAGAACAGCAGCCTTGTCTTCTCCCAGACGAGTGGAGATGAAGAAACATCCAGGGCAGCTCTCAAGAAAAGACATTGTAATCCCAAAATCACCCAAAAGCTATTTGCCTAATTCCAGGCTAAGAGGCAGGAAAGACACATCTGACATTGTGATTGATGGTTTTCTAAACCACCAATCCCTGCCTACACCAAAACAGTCCTTCCTCAGAGAAAAAAAAATATTTTCCCTCTCCCATCTTACCCAAGGGCAATCAGTCCTGCTTCACTTGGGGGATGAAGCTCTGCATTGGCTGGAGGTAACCTTTGTATTAATGAAAAGGCAAGCTTTTGTCAGGGTATAATTAGAGTTACCCAGTAAAATCATCTGCACCCATAGCCGTAAATGATTTTGGAAGAGGTTTTGGTATAGTACATTTAGTCTGGTTACAAATTCATTTTATAATTCAGGCATCAGCAGCTGACAGCCACCACTGGTTGGCTGTTGAAAAAAAAAATTCTTTTAGATATTTCTCATGTATTTATTTTATCACTTAAAGAACTTGTTTCCGTGCACCAGGCACACAGGGAAGGGCCATCCCCAGACTCCAGGGAGGATTAGACTCAGTTCTAAGGCCTCAGCTTCACAAAGCACTTAAGCACCTGCTTAACTTTAAGCACATGCCTAAGACTATCCTTTTTTTTTTTTTCCTTCGAGAAAAGTCCTGAAAGTACACAATTAACCATGAACAGGTGCTTAAGTCCTATTAAAGTCAACAGTGCTTTCAAATGTCAACGGAATTTAAAAACATGCTTAAGTGTATGGGTGAATAGGAGCCCTAATGCGGGAAGAAAGGAGGGGTTTTGTCATCGTCTTGGCAGAAGCCATAAGAACACACTTGCAATTCAGAGGATTTTCTTTGTCTGTGGCACTCTGCCTACTCTGTTACTAAAGAATTTGTGAAGAATGTTCCTGCATTACTCAAACCCTCTCACATTTATTGACCATATTTCCCATATTAATAATCCTCAGTGTAATTATACCCCCCCCCTCACTCCCTGCCACTCCAACAATCTCAAACATTTATTTAGTATCACAATGTCCCAGGCTGGAAGGAGGGGACAGGGAAGAACTGGGTTTAAAAGGAGGCAAGCAAGGTATGTTCAGGTCTTAGGTTTGCACCCAAAAACGAGTCTCAGGGAGATTTGGGAAGTGCTGGGCAGATGGTGTGTCCCCCCCCTAAACAGCACGCTTGTCCTTTTCCCTTGTTACAGCACAGGCTGAACTTGAAGAAATCAGTCAACTTTGATTACTGTTGTTTTTGTTTGTATCCTCACCACCACCCCTTTGTTCAGATTAACACACCTTCTTTATGGAGCTGTCAAACCATCCCTAAATGTGCACACATGGCCTGACCGTGGCTCCCGGGGTGCTGCACCAGACGAGGCTGTGCTCCAGCACCATGCCCTGTTTTAAATCAGTCGCTCTGGCTTGCAGTCAAGCAGAGTGTTACTTTTTTAACGTGGTTTCACTTTGGCTCCTGCTCCACAATTCAGCAGAGAAACTCTCACTGATGCTGCACCGCTCCGGGTTTGTCTCACAGCAGCCTGATACAAATGCCACATGTTACAGGAGGCATTCCCAAAACACATTTCCTTGGAGAAGACATTGATCTTCTGTCCAGTTCCATGTATTGCCCCCTCAGAAGCTACTGTATGGTTAAGAGGAGACCCACCTTCAGTTCTCTTCAGTGCTTACATATGGAGATATGTAAAACACTTGAGAAAACCATGCTTTTTATATTACTGCCAGTAACGTGCCATATAAAAAGATATTAAAACAAATTCTGACCAACTGGTGGTAGATGCAGTAACAGATTATAATGTGCCCATTGTAAAGAAATCCCAGTGGTGGCTGTGGAAATCTTACAATGATTGAGTCGCACTGGGCTGGAGATGCGTTGAAAAACTTCCAAATGGTAAAATATTAGAAATACTATTTTGAAATATTTACCAGTTAAACACTAAAGCACTGTTACTGGCTGACCTTTTCACAGCAGTTGTTTCTGTTGTACTTTTGTAAAAGCAGCCAAAAGTTTAAAGGGGAAAAAAAAAAAAAAAGGAGGGGGGTTGGAAGCGCTTATTTTCAGTCTAGCTACCACCCCTGACCTGTGCAATAACATCATAATGGAAGAATAATCATTGTAAACAATGCCCATGGGAGCTTGCTGGCTACAGCAAGGGATGAGAGCAGCCAACTTCACTGCTTTTCTTTACTACATCATTGCATTTTTGTCTGCGTATGGATAAGAAGAAGGTTCCACTCAATGCCAGTTGATGGAAAGTGCTAATTGTTGACACATTAGCTAATTGTTATGATTGCTTCTTAACAGTTTGTGTCTAGGAGTCCAGATTTCATCCACCAAAGTGTGAAGATTCTTTACAGCAACAAGTGCTGTGAAAACATTCACACAATGAGGTCCTAATCTTGGGGATCTCTCAAGCAAGTGACAGCCTGGCAAATGCGCTGTCAAAGTGCAGACACTCAGGAAAAAAAAAAAAATAGGAAGAAAAACTAACTCCCCTCGTCCACCCCATATTTCAGACACATGTCATCTGTTGTTATCATTAATGATCTGTTTTTACAAATAGAGTACCACTATGGAAAACTGAGAGCAGGCCAATCAAAATAAACCCAGCAAAACCCATAATTGTCTACTGACAATCTGGGCTGCTCGGGATGTAAGATAATGTGGGTGTATTTAGTGCAGAAACGCATTCTGTGCCACGCTTTGGGACTGCCCTGTTAACTCCAGACCTTGATACAACACAGGAAGGCTGGGAGCAACCTTCTAATGGCAGATGTGTTCTCCTGAACCCTACCTAAGCTCAGGTGCTAAAAAAATATATAGTGGGAAATCCTGGCACCATAAAAGTCCATGACAAAACTCCTTTGATTTAAATGGAAACAAGATTTTTCACCAATTACGTTGTTTGGAGAAGAAAAATTATTTCAAAAAAACAGAAAAACAAATGTCTAGTCCTAGTTCAAATGTCTAGTTCTGAGCAAACATGGCTTTTCTGGCTCAAGCAGAGTTTTCTCCCACTCCTACACCAGCAAAGGTGAGAGAACACGTTCCTACTGTTTTTACCAGGGTCTCACCCCATGGCTTTATTTGGGGATAAAGACCCTGCTGCACCAGTGTGTGCAGGTAAATAGTGAAAAGGCAGCCTTTGTCTATGTCTGGAGGACTTGTGATCCTTTGCACAGCTTCTGCTCTGCATTTTGCTGCTGGTTTCCTGCACGTTTCGCCCAGCACGCTCCCTGTGCTCACCCTCTGGCCTTATCCATCAGTCTTTCTTATCCAGAAGCTCCAACCAAACTTACTTAAATTACATGCAACAGGAGCAGAAAAATCTCTTCCACCTCACACTTCATCAAAATTTTGTAGACACAAGAGGAATTCTTGATGCAAAAGTTTTTTTTTTCAAACAGGCAAAGAAATAAATCAAGCGGTGGGCCCAGGTGCGCTCAAACTACAGATGGAGCAGGAGCACAAACTGAAACCTGAAGATGACACCTCACCCGACTGGAAGACTCTTCAGATGGCACCTTAATATCACCTCAGACTGCACAGAGCGAGCAGCCAAAAATTCACTCAGCAGGTGTCCAAAGAGCTCGAAGCCACAAGGCTCCTCTGGGTTTTGTCTCATCTTTACAAGCCTTTCGCTACATTCCAGCATCGAACACGAAATAACCCTGGAAAAAGACAGCAAGAAACTCTCCTCTGTCTCCCGGAGCCTCTTGAACTTTCGGGCCTGGCAAGGAGAGAGCACGCAGGGCCACTTGTCTGCTTCCTCCATCCCTGGGGCACGGCGGCAGGAAGCAAGCTGGGAGCAGATTACGCCTTGGCCCGGCTTTTCCCACTGCTTGGCGAGAGCCGCCGAGTGAGACTGGGGGCAGATGCATATTGCTGATAAAAGCCTCCAGCGAATTCCCATCCTCTCCTCGCAAGGAGGGAGGAGGAAGTTGCCGGGCGATTGTAACTCCCGGCCGCCCCGGGAGATAGCGGCGGGCCCGGCGGAGAGCCGGGAATACTCGAGTTGGGATTGCTGCTGCTTATCGGGCTGCAAAATCCCATCCTATGTTTAAGCGACATTCTTCTTTTCTTTTTTTTTTCTTTTTTTTTTCATCAAATAGCGCGCACCAAAATTGGGTGAGCCTGCTTAGTGAAAGCTGTAAACACCGAATGTTGCAACACTGAAATTTCTTCTACAAAATTCAAATGACACATTTATACCGATAATGGGAGAAGCAAGAAGTTTTTAAAGGATTAAATTGTGCAACAGAACCCGATTTTTTTTAATGATGAAAATTAACTTGATCTGAATAATTTTACCAGTTCTATTAGGAAACACAGGTGAGGCTTTCCAGTTACTCATTAAAATAAACCCCCATAGTTTAGCATAGGAATCTGTGAGTTCTCACTACTTTTCATAACCTTTGTATTGTAGGCAAAATGGAAGATTTTGGATTCCCATAGTGCATTTCCTAAAGATGGCTCTCATTTTTAAATACATAAGGGGGGAAAAAAGTTAATAAAAAATATCAAAAGTTAATAAAAAATATCAAAACTGAGAAGTGATGTTGGCTACAGAAAAAGACAACTGGGAAATGGCACACTGAAAATGGGAAGGGGATTCTGTTTGTTGCAAAGGGGCCCGTGAGCCACAGCCAACCATGGACATGTCCTGCAGAGGTGGAGAAACCACCCTGATGTTCACATGCAAAAATAAGACTTTCACTTCAATGCAAGGAAGCCAACATACCTTTGCACAATGACTTTTTTGCAAACGACCAAAAAAAAAATTAAAAAAAAAAAATTAGCTGCTTAAAAGAAGAGAAATGAACCCATCGTGGGTCTAAGGGTTTGTAGCTGCTCTTCCACCACCCTCAGCACACTGTGCAGTGAAGCACCTCCCCTGGGCTGCAGTGCCCCATCTCGGGTCTGCTGCAATCCCATGGGCAGTCCAAAGACAACCTGTCAATCTGCAGTTTGGATTTCCTGACTTTTGTTAGCTTAGCCATAGCTTTAACATGACTAAAATGCAGACTTTTCCATGCTCATCTGCACCGTCCTGCGGATGCCAGCCACAGCTCTGGTTGAAATGCTAAGGAAAACATCACAGTGAGACCTCTCCTCCATGGGACAATTGACTCATGCAACAGCCACAGCACTCTCTGGGTCAGGAACAGCAAACAAGGTGAATGAGGTAAGGGAGGTCATTCCTCATAGCAATGGTCTCGGGAGAATGGGAGAATCCAAAAATAAGACATTTGTTGACTGGATGCCCTTGAGCTGGCAAGAAAGCTGGAGTGGTAACAGAGCCAGCAGTGGACACTGGGCTGGGCTTGCTGCTGCCAAGCAATCCCAGTAACCAGAGAGAGTTAGCAGGAGAGAGACTGTGTGATTTAATAGATTAATAAATAGGCCAGGAGCCAGTCACTCCCAAGTTTTAATTCTGACTATGACATCAGTTGGACTTGGAACCCGGGGTGTGAAATTTGCACTTTTAAGCAGGGATGGATGTAAGGATGCATTAACTGGAAGGTGAAGCAGCCACTGCCCTACACCTGCTTCCATTCCCTGCCGTGAGCACCACCACCAACCCCAGCACACATGACACAACCCTCAAGCCCCTCACCCACAGCTGGACCTGAGGAACAAGTCTGAATTTCAGGCTTATTCTGCAACGAACCAGTGTATCCATGTCCTGATGGGGAAAACTTGGCTCTGATAATTTTAAGTGGCTTAAGATCTATTGAGCTTAAGGGAGTTATTCCAGCCTTACAGCCTGGCAAGCCTGGTTTGCTACCCTTGCTTCTTTCAAATCCTGCTTTTAAAAGGCTTACTACTGACATTTACAGGGCAACCCTTCCTACAGCCCTGGCCCACAGGACTGGCAGTCCTGGGTGAACCTTTTTAGTTGTACAGATCTGGACGCTGCTGTAAGGTGCCAGCTGACAGCATTGTTACTCTATAAAAGTCTATATATTGGCAACTTGCTGGAGGCTGATGATGTCTGCAAGTTGTACTTCTGGCAGAACAAAATTTTCTGGACTCATGTCTCTGAAATAAAGAACTTTAGAGGCTTTTGTTTTCAATTTCCTGGGGGAAAAAGAGGTTCTAAAAATGTTTAAGAGAGGAAAATCTTAGCTAAAAAGTCATTCAAAATTAAAATCTGATAATCTCCGTTTTCACTTACTGGTTTGATAGGTACAGAAGTTCTGGCAGAGGTGTGATTTGAAGGTGACAGTGTCCATTTAATTCAAGTTCAGTACCTCCTCTCTTGCTGCACCTGCCTGGCTTCTGTGGGTTCAGCAATCAGGGTAAGAGCCAATTGATTTTAGCTTATAATGATCCCTCACCCTTGGAGGTGCACTGAAAGGGAAAAAACTCCAGCACCCTCTGCTGTCTGCACACATCCTACGCCAGGATCCACCACCACCGAGTCTGGAGGTTTACAACATCCACACCAGCTTCACACAGGCTGCAGAAACCTCTCCCTGGCAGAGACTCTTAGAGGACTGAGTTTAGATGCCCAGTTTGAGGTGAAATGCCATCCTGTCAAGCACAAAGGAAATCTGAACCATCTGCTCAGAGGTGGGCATGCTCATAGACACCTACAGCAGACAAATCCCACCTCGACAGCCTGTGAACTGCAAGGAATGGAAAGCTTTGGCACAGGGACACATCACAGCAGATGGTCTTGTCAGATGATTTGCCCGTGTTAACGTGCAGGTTAGATTTGGTAGAACAAAGTGAGAAAATTCTGTTTGGGTTGCAGGGAACAAGTTCTGCTCCCTGGCAGCCAGAGAAAGGTATGAAACTCTAAGGAATAACATGACCAGGAGGAGCCAGAAGGGCAGGAAATGCCATGCTGGAGAAGTGCCTATTTGCTATTAAATTTGGGCTCCAAAAGGCTTTCTCCCACCTAGCTCAGGCAAAAGCCTAATTTCAGCAGCTATACTTTTGTTGTAATGAACCACCTATCTCCTGCCACCACCACCTGGGAAGGAACAAGACCTGCCAAAAAATACATTCTAGAGAAGTAACAGTAACTTTAATATCTCTAAAAGTTACAGGTACCTGGCTGACTCTGAAAGTCCATGCACAAGAGATTCTCATAGAAAACTTGGATGAATTAATGCCTTCACTCAGAAGGCAGAAGGAGCAGATTCCTTTCCAAAATCCATGTTTGTATCGGCAAGAAGAATCAGGCACTTTCTCCAGCATCAGTTTTGGTCGTTGAAGAGATACAAAACATACCTCTCCGTGTGGTTTTGTCTCTTGGAGATAGAAGTGAGTGCACTTCTCTATCATCTCTGATTTTTTTTTTTTCTTTAAAACTACATAGCTCCCCAAAGGAAACACACAAACGCTATTAAATATCATCTGTCAGAAAATCAGACCATCCACTGGCACTACAAACGCACAGGTGAAATCAAAGCTAAAGAAAACGTGCTCTTTTAAATGAACTGAACTAACATCTTTGTTTAGTCCGTGCATGCCAGCAGCAATCTAACTGCAGAAGGCAGCAATTTCAGGCAGCTCGAGCTGCCATGATTCACCACTGTGAATGATTTTGCCTTTCATGGCAAACCGGGAAGTGGCGTGAATGGCTTATTTTCCTGCCCCGATAAGCTCCAGCTCATCATTTTGCATATTTGTCTTTGTTTCTTATTTGCCTCTGACATAAAAATAATCTGAAGAATCAAAGGAAAAGACCTGAACAGGAACGATGATCTCAAAACTTATTTAGTCGTCCGCATCTGTGTGGGAGCAGCCGCCCTCACTTCCTGCCAGTCACCTGTCTGCTTTATTTTAACACGTCCAAGGACGTTCCTGCAAGAGAGAGCTTTATCTTTCTGACTATTACTCAGAAATAGCAGAACTGAAATGCCAAGTAAAATTGGAAAGCTCTGTTTTGGACTAACTCCCGCCTCGCTTTTCGGTTCAAAACAGAAGTGTGAAGTAAAAGAGACATCACTTTTTCCAGCAAAGTGAACATCGGTGCATCTCAACACTCAGTCAGCACATCTGGGATTTGACCCATCTCATTTTTTATGTGACCCCAGCAGGCTGCCAGTGAGGCTGTCTGTGAGCACCCAGAACCTGGAGAAGAGCTTCATCTTCAGCTGACATCGAACACCACTCCACATGGGCAACATTTCTGCAAAGCTCCGGGGCCATTCCTCAAAAGTTTTATTTTCCACAGTCCACACGTCCACAAAGCTCACACGTGGTGACAACCATACATCACTGTGAATGTGCTCCAAGTGCTCTCTGTCTTCTACACACATCGAGAGGTTTTCAGCTCTACCTGAAAGAAACAATGATTTTCCTGCACGTACATACACAGCTCCTGAGCTGCTTTCTGGAATGGTTTCTCTTTTGTACCAGCAGAAGGATTTCCTGGAGTAAGCCACTAGCCAGGGCTGTGTGAGTCTGCTCAGCTGGCTTTTTCCAGGAGGTCCATTGGGATGGAGGCATGGCTTTATTGCTACAGTTTATTACCAAAGTCAACAGCAAGGGTCAGTGAGCCCAAGGCTTGCAGTACTTGGGAAAGGGCCCGCAACACACCCTCAAAGTGTGCTGCTGCCCAGTCCTGGGAGATTCAGGGTGTCCTTTTTACACCTCTCACTCTTCTGAACTCCTCTGCAGACCAGCTGTTCACTTAGGAAATGTGAATCCCTTCTTTTGCACCCATTTTTTTAGCATTTCCTATCCACACCTGGCCAAAAGAGAGGTGATTGCAAGATGCCCCTGGGCACCCCTCTGCCAAGGTCAGCTGCACACCACAAGGCGAGGATGAAGAATGTTTGGGGACCTCACAGTCTCTCCCCAAATGGCTGCTGCAGCCAAATCTCATACCCTCATTGTGCTGTGTCCCGGGACCGAGCGTCCTCCTGCTTAACCCGAGCCCGGCTGCTGCTGCAGCTTTCAAAGAGGAAAATTACTACAGCTCAGCCTTTTCCAACTGGAAATGATTATGCTTTTGTTGCTACCGAGGGTGCTCCTTGGCAGGCAGCCCAGGCACCACAGGTAATGGCCGCAACAGGAGGTGCCGCGGAGACGGTGGCATTTCGTGGCAGGGCACAAAAGGGGGAGGACACACTATCTGAGAGCCCCACACAAACAGCTCAGGGTAAACCCATTTGTCAGAGTGGCAAGTGACCTTTTCCGTTCACCTGTGATTAAGGAACCAGATTTCTTCATTAAGGCAAATAAACCAAATTAAGACAGCTGGGTGCAGAGGATTCAAGCAGCTTTTGCCATCCCAATCCTTGAACCCATCTTATTAGAGCAGCCTGGGAAGTGGAAGGAGTAACTCAGGGCAGGTCAGGGCAAAGCAGTGCTAAATCTGTGTCTCTCGACCCGTTGTTAATCATCTATTCTCTTTCTATAAATGAATTTGGAATGTGGAGCAAATCATACTAAAAGATTTCTCCTCCTTGCTGAATACTTCAGGAGCTTTAAGGAATTCAGCTCAGGAGCAATGCTTCATTCAGGGCTGTTGATTAGTTCCACCGTGGAGTGCACTAGACAAGACAATAAGTAGACGACAGACACAGTGATTCATAGATTACTCTGCTGAGAGTTGCAGGTGTTTTGGGATCGAATGAAAGGAGAGGAGGTTGGGTCAGTTCTCAGACCCCCTTCCTGTTAAAGGATTAGCATGGGTAACCCAAAGTTATTAAAATCACTCTCATAAATGTAGAAGTTGGAGTTTTTGCTCAAAGTTTCCTTCCTCCCCCTGCTCTTCCTAGCAGAAACAGCAAATGGAGTTTAGAGTTAATAGCTGTGCCAAACTGAAAGCAAAAGAAAGGAGTCAGATCCTCACCTGTTATAAACAGGAAGAGTTTACAGAAAACTTTGTGCAGGAGTCCAAATGATGGATTTAGCCAAAGCCCTGAAACTTTTCTCGCTTCCCAACAATATAATGAAACTTGTGCAGTTACTTAACATACAGGTATAGGACGACACAACCCTTTTCCTTTATCTACATGAAGTATAAATACCACAGGGTAAAAGGATTGTAGAGGAGTTGGAGAAAATGAGAGAAAATTATGCACCTTGCAGAAGCCAACAGGGGACACTTCCTGCCTTAGCCTGGGGAGAACAGGAGCACAGGGGAGGTACCAGCCTCAGCATGGGGACAGGAATAGTGCCAAAGCCACATCCCCTCAGTGGCACACCAGCAGGGAGACAAGGCAAAGGGTTTTGCTCTCCAGGAGTGCAAAAGGGAGGGAGCCAGGAGGGAAGAACTAATTTAACCATGTGCCCTGCTTAGCTAAAGCAAAGAGCTGGTGCTGCTGCAAGAACTCAGCCACCCACATCCAGGGAAACCAATTGCCACCTTCTCCTAAAATGAACTAAAATCCATCGTTTCTCCACTCTTCCACACGATCAGCATTGCCACTACCCCCCCCACCATTCTGCCAAGCCTTGCAGAACCCTGCACTGACGTACGCAGGCCCTCGAGGAACCAGTCACCAACATACTTTTGAATCTGAGGCTTCAAATGGGAATGCAAATCCCACATTTCATGCATCATGGGGTGTTTTACGCTTTGGCAAGGAATGAAAGTCACCTAAGAAGCAATTGCCATAACAGCGTGATGAGCACAATGGAAAGACGTTTACAGGGCTAAACATATTACTGATGTGTCAGGTTTGACAGAGTTAGGGGACAGCAAGACACACAGTTCACATGCCAAGAACATGTTTTCAACCAAAAGCTCAGTACTCTACTCTGCTGTGCTACAAACACTGCCTAAAATAGCAATTAGGAAATGTTATGAATTAAAAAACTTTTTGTATTTGGTGTATATTAAGAGCAGGGCACTGTGTTCCTTTGGGATTTTGACTTGAGGAGATTCCAAGTATGTAAAAGAAAACACAAAAAAAAATCCATGTTTTTTTTGTAAAAAAAAGATAAACTAAATGGAGAAGATGACCAGCAATAGCACGAGATCCAATGATCCTATCTGTGTTTTTCACTTTAAGAAACACATACAAACCAAACTCCTTTTTATCTTGGATATTTGAGGGGGGATTATTAATTTTTAAAATCCACCTCCCAGTCTCAAGACATGCTGTCTGGCAGCATGCTGTTGACTGCCACAGTTTTTTAAGTTATCTTTTACTTGCAAGTAAAGCTTTCTTTCTCCCTCTGTACTTCTTTCTTTCTTTCCTGCAAGCATGACAGCAGATTTGGGCTGATAAGAGCAGGTCCCAGTGAACATCCCTGCAAGGGACAGCAGCAGCTCCCCACTGCTGTCCATGTTCCCCTTCCCACTCCCAATCAACCCAGGGCTGAGCTCTGGGGAACAATTCCCCACTTGCATTTCTTGCAGCCTGGCTGGGAAAATCTGCCAGGTGATGGAGGGTGAGCAAACCCCAGGAGATTCTGGAAGGAGACCAAAAGTTGAAGGAGATGCTCCATCTCCAGCCAAGGCTAAGCTTGGCTCAGAGCCCACAGCTGCTCCCCAGCCAGGGCCACTGGGCAGCTCTTCCATGCCGGATGGGAAGAACAACATCCATTCAGCAACTGGCCTCAGCCTTTTCCCTCAGCCTGGAGGGAAAATTCCCGCCTGCAAACAGCAGCTGGGAAGAGCCAGGTGGAAAAGTCTGAGCTGCACCATCCACATCAAGGACACGCTCCAGGCTGGGAAAGGGCAGCGCTCCTGGAGCGGGCAGAGGCAGGGTGAGAACTCATCCACATGTGTTTTACACCAAAGTCCAGCATAACAGCATTTCAGTGGAGGGTTAAACAAAGCTGGAAAATAATCCATAAAGCACACTTTGATGTCTTTTGGGACAGAAGGCTCTGCACTGTGCACAGCAGGGTGAGCTACTATCGCTGAAAAGAAAAGCTGCAAAATACTGAAATGTGCATGATCGCTCAATACCAAAGTTACTCCGTGATGACCCAGGATATAAATTATTTGCTAAACATGGATCTGTACAGAACCCAAACATGCCAGGCAGGAGGCTGACACCTGATCCTGGGTAGGCATGGTGTGGAAAACCAAACCCCAGCAGCACCCCTTCAGACCCCAGCGTCTTCACCTGCCAAAGCCTAAAACACGCTTGTTTGTAGTTTGTCATGTCACATTAAATTGAAATCTTTCATTGCCTGGCTGGGAAAGATAATAGAAAGCAACATTTCAAGGTGATCTACCCTTCCGAACATAATCTTTAGCAAATTAATAATTAACCAACTATTTATTGGTCAGCTGATGCTGCTCCAGATACGAAGTTTCAGGCAATGCACAGTGAGATCTCACATGGCCTTACTTCTCTTAATTAAGCACAACTGAAAGGATATTTCTGCTAACCCAATTAATTTGGAGAACCTTGGGGTAGGAGCAGCAGGAGTGCAATGATGCAGCTCTGCATCCCAGCTCACCCCCGCAGGCTTTTCCTCCTGCTTTCCACCATCCCCAGCTGACCTTGCCAGGGAGCCACTGGTCACACCTTCAGAAAAAAAGCCGTGCACAGGCTCTGCTCCCACTCGGGAACCATCTCCCTCTGGATCTGGCTCATGCTTGGGCACCTCCACGTGGGATCGGGCACCCTTCCTCCCCAGCCTGCCAACTGCTAAATTTCCAGCGTGCCTGCAGCCCCCTTGTGGAATGAGACCGAAAAGAGGCATTGTTTTAATTGAAGAGCACGGAGTTATTTTTAGCCGCTGCGGGGCTGAGCCCGCAGGTGCCACAAGCTCCTGGGGCAGGAGCAACTCCTGGCACAGCTCGGGAAGCAGCGGAGCCTGATGGAAGGCTCAACTCCATATCATATTTAAACACCAGCCAAATGTTTGTATGGTTTCTCTACAGACCCTCAGCAGGGGCTTCTGGTTGGGTTTTTTCGTTTCGGTTCAGCCCAAAATTGGGGATTTTGTTTCAAGCCTTGTTTCCAGCCCACCACTCCAATTCTCTGCCTGTTGCTGGACCAGAAGCACTTCCAAGCCCGTGCTGCTGCAGGCTGTCCAAGCACCTTTCTCACTTCCACTGTCTCCCTGATAAAAACAAACTGCAAGAGATGCCAAGTCCCTTTTAATTTCACTTTCGCTGAAAACATCTCGATGCTTCTTGGGGTGTGACACCCTCAAAATGCCGAGTGGGGTGCAGGAGGCAGCCAGTGGTCCAGGAGCAGAGCCAGGGGCTCAGAGGCACCCCGAGAGAGAAGCACAATTAACATGCAGTGCTTCCCCAGCAGAGCATATCAGGGAGAAAGTGGAAAAAAAAAAAACCCAAAAAAACCCACACACTACGGTGTTTCTAATAAACTAAGAAACTTTTTTGACTTTCATGATGTACACATGGCCGTTAATTTCCGTGTCATGTTATGATTTTTGGCTGAGCCAACAGTATGTATGTGTGGATGGGAGCAAGCAAAACAAATGCATTTTGTATTCAAATTTATACAACTCCATACATTTTTATGCTGTTTATTTGAAAATTAATTTTGGCTTAGGCCTTAGAGACAGCAAATGTTGTCAAGATTTGAGGGCTACCTGAAAAGCCTTGGGGACAGCATTACCCTTATGCATAAGAAACAGCAAAATAAAATAAAAATAAATGAATTTCCAAATACGTCATGGCTAATCCCTTGAGCTGACCTACAAATGAATTATAGAGGGTTTGCTACAGGACTGAGTAGATCTTGTGATTTCACTGAGAGATTTATCTTATTTTCCAACTTATTTTCATATCTTATTTCCTTTTCTTTTAGAATTAGACTGTAAATAAAAGAGCTAAGACCGAATGAAGCTCCCTTTCACCGCACTCATATTGGATTGATAAATTAAAACGGTGAGATGAGTTTTGTATGACCCATCCTCGAGGATTTGGGAAATTTAGCCGATGCAAAACAAGGCATTAATTTGGAGAGGCCTAGCTACTTACAATGCTTAGTATTCTGACAATGATGAATGGCATCATTCCAAGCAAATGGTAATTTCACTTTTTGTGACAGTACTTTAGAGCAAAACCGACTTTCTTCACACAAAGAATTTGCAATCCTATTGAACAGAGGCTGTACCTGAATATCAGAAATCCTTCATTGTTTAAGTATCATCTGATATTCTTGATTGGCTCCAGACTGAAGGTTGCAGTTGAATTAGGGAGAACGGAGGTTAAGTCCTAACCTTGAAAGATTTAGCAGCCATTGAAACACTGCCTTTGGGCACTTATTGGCCTGTATTTATCAAAAAACTTTTCAATTCAATGAGGGGAGGGAGAAAACACAAAACTTGTCACATTCATCAAGTGAAGCCACTGGAAAGACATCTACAGAAGAACACCCAAAAAGCATAATCTTTCAGAAGAGCTGATAGAAATGGTAATTGGATGGGATGAAGAATAATACTTCTAAAGCAAGGGTATAGAGAATATAGCTAAAAAATCAAGGTCAGGAGAAGAGAATGTATCCTTTTCAACTTAATAAAACTTACATTTGCCTTTTGTATTGTGAAAAATATTGCAGGTACCATTTCTAATTTATTTCTGCACAAATACTTCTGAGTGAAAACAGGATTACAGGCAAAACTGGCAGCGTGTTTTCTTTTAGCTTACGTGCAGCAAACATAAAAGCATTGTTAGTAGATACAATTAGGAAAAAAAAAAAAGAGACGCACAACACAAAACAAACTCCAGGACTTCCCTATTATTTAGAAATGTGGCTCAGCCTTCAGAAACACAGAGAGCATCTTTAAAAAAAGCATGTCCCTAAGGCACTCGAAAGCCACCTTCTATGATTGGCAAAGAGCACTGACATTGTCTCCTGAACAGGGAACAGAAATGATGAATCATAAAAACTTGATTGCACTTCTTCCTGCCTCCTCACTAACAAGCTAATCAGAGACCACAACGAGTGTCATGTGTAAACGGATGAGTTGTCCAGGGATGCTATATTGTCCCATTTTTATCTTGCACAAACACCTCTGGCCTGAACTTTGAAGGCTTTTGGCACATTTCTCAGGTTTTGTATCAGGGGTCCCATCCAGCTGGTGAAGGAGGGGAAATACTGAAGTGCTGTGTTGCTCTGCTCGCCGGGGTTGCACGGATGCAGGTGTCTCCTTACTGACGAAGACATCAGCTAAGGCAAAAAAAAAAATCTGCAAAAGGTCAGTGTCTGCACACACGAAGCCTCCAGCCAGCTCCCTAAACAGTTAACAAACACCAACTATCAAAACATCCCCGTAAATAATCCTTGTAATGAAAGTAGAGATGAAAGCATTTGTTGATTTTCCATAGTCCAGGGAATTTGGCCATTGATGCCTATTAATCCAAGAAATATACCATTATATTTGTCAAGAGCATCTCCGGATTTAGGGCTGGAGCAATAACCTGTGATTTGTGATGTCAACATTTTCTCCTCCAGACCAGGTACCATATTCTAGTGTTACAGCACATTTAGCAAGTGTTGACTGTTCTACTCAGGGCACCATCAGCAAGGTTTTCCCACTCGGAAGCACAGAACTGCATGTCAGGCCCATTTCAGAAACATTCACCTCAGCACACAGTGGGAATAGGTCAGACATGATGAAAAAGGCAACCAAGGACAAAAATACAGAGCAGCAGTCTGACAATCTGTAATTTGGGGTGGAACCTGCCATCTGGCCTTCAACACCTCGACATCAAGAAAGCAGCTACAGGGGTGCCCTGGTGTGCCTAGGCATCTGTGGACATATGGTATGTTTTACCATTAACTGCAAATTTCCTTACTTTTATTGTTTTCTGTCACAAGCATAATGTTTGCTTTAACACAGATTTGTTGCATGAGGATATTTATTGCACATTTCATGTTCTTCCCAGCCAGTCCCCACTTCTCCTTGACTTTTTTGGTCTCCACACTGGTCCAGGCTATGCCATGACACCCAGGGACCCATCCTGGAGACACTGGCTGCCCTGTGGGATTTGAACACCCATTTCAGCATTAAAAATGCTCCATCCCATGACAGAGGTCTGCACTCCAAGCTTTGAGTTTTCCTCCACACTGCTCAAAAACCCCTTTAAATCACCATCCAACTGCTTTACTCTTCTGCTTAGCACAGGGGCCTGCCAAATCCCCACAAGCTGACCACCACACTGCCAATGGCCAATCTCCTCAAGTACTTTTTAAAGTTTTTATTTTCCTGTCCAAGCCAGACTGGACATTCCAGCACATTTAACTCTGGCACAAGCAAAGTCTACATTGCCCTTCCTGCGTGCACCATGCTGGGTCTCCTCTCCGGTCCCATCCAATAACCCCAGGAAGAAAACCAGCAACTCACAGAAAAAATCAGATCTAATCCTGGGTAACTCAGTGTCACATAATTCCTACAGCTACATCCACCTCAGTGTCTGAAAAGGCCAAGGAAGGATTTTTCAGGACACGTCCTGTAACTGCAGAGACACAAACTGGATGCCCACAGTCCACAGGGTGATGGTGAGACTGGAAAAGTCATTCTATTGGTGATGAAAGAAAGAGGTATTCACAAGATCAGTGCTTTTAGGTAAAATCTGAATTCAAACGTGTGAAAATTAAACATATGTTGACCATAAAAAGAACTAACCTCTCACATCTACAGTAAATTCCTCTATCACCTGTAGTTATTCAGAGACAGATCTTACATCCCATCTCAGCAACCCTCAGAGCTGCTCTTTGATATCACAGTAAGTTTTGACCGAGCAGAAGTTGAGTAAACACCTCAGGATTTGGCCCTCTGATGTTGAGCAACTAATCTTAATTTAGAGAGTACATTTCCCAAAATACATTAAAAGTGTAAGTTTTTAGTACAGCAGGCTCCAGGAAAGCAAACAGGACATTATTTGTGGCGATGGTGGTGTGGGTGATTTTCCAAAAACAGGCTGGTTTGTGGGAAATCCCTGAATTAATCGCTGCCCCACATAAAAGGAGTGGATTCTACAATGATTTCAGCACGCTTCTACGAATTTATTTTTCCGCCTGATGCCACCTGTTTGACTGCCAGCTCCTCCAGCCACATACCAAGGCATCACTGGGGGGGTCAAAGCAGCAAAATTCCTGGGGACCATCTGCTTATTCATAACCCCCAAACCCATATTTCCATCTCGGCATCATATCCACCCTTACTGGGGGGCATTGTGCGCTAATGACCATTATTTAATTAACAGATGAAGAAGCCCTGAAAGCCGCGCCAGCAGATTTTGAACTTGATCTTCTCTCATTTGCTGTCAGGCAAGACCAGATAAATGACAAGTATTTCGAGAGTCTGCAAAGGCCCTTTAGAACAGCTGCACAGGCTTCACCCCTTCTTTGCAGCAGGTTTCTCACTTAAGAAAAAAACACGCTTCATTACATCGCCTCTTACTTGAGCTGCAAGGGTCTATTCAAGGAAGATAAGCCTCTTAGAAATGAAGTAGCGTTGAATTTAGGTTTTGAGTGACAGGAGGAAGGTTTATCCATTCAGCAGACAATACTGCTTTCTCTGCATTAATCTAGGAGGCGGACAATGATCTGTTTTTTAGGCAGCATCTCATCTCTTTTCCCACAGCAGAAGGTGATTAGAGTTCGGAAGCAGGGACTGTGAAAGAAAGGCGAGCGCTATCTCCCCAGCCCTCCTGTTTCCTGAGCGGGCAGGAGGGAAGTTCTCGGCCAAGTGCATCAATCACAGGGCTGGCACTCAGGATGTGCCCCAGCTCAGGGGCTGACCGGGGGCTGGCAGGTGAGGGCACGGACACCCCAGCAAAGCCCAGCCCTGATCTCTGCAGACAAACACACTTGCTCAGCAGAAGGAGGTTCATAACCCGCCATGTGTCTTGAGCTTGGGAAAGGGGGTAAAACTTCATGGTGTGAGCTCAGGGTAGGTAGTGTGTGTCAGAAATGTCTTTTTATTAAGTGGGTCTAGCCAAAGGGCTACTTATCAGTGATAAACATTTCTCAGCCCACCCCTGACAGCCACTCTGCTCAGCAGCAGCTCCACCCAGGAGAGTTCCCAACACTCACAAAGAGGGTCAAACTCATCTTGCTTTGCAGAGAGGGGAGCCAAGCAACTGAGAATCAGATTTGCCTGGAACTACAGCAGTAGACTGACCAAACCCAGAAATTTTGGCCTTCCTTCTCCTCCACACGACCTCCCAGTGAACTACACACAACCAAAGGAGACGGGAGCCAGCTCAGGGAGTCCGCTCACCCCATGCACACTCCAATAATGATGGTCAAAGACAATTATAACCTATTCGTGTACCACCTCACCTCCATTTTCCACATTCAGGAAACAACCTGCAGTTTCAGCCACCCCTCCACTGAGGGAAATGAGCTACCAGTAGGCCAATGAGAGCAGGGTGGCCACAACCTGCCCAGCAGCACTGGCATTTTCCCTGCTTTTCCAAGACCTGTGCCCCCAGCTGTCAGGCTGGAAGGGGTTTAAGCACTTCAGCATTTCAAGCACACACGCATAGGCTTGAACAGGCAAAGAAGCAGGAGAGGCATATACAGTCAGGTGTGAATGAGTGAACTGCACAAATGCTGGTGCATGGGACAAGACACTGAGATTTCTAAAGAGTTATTAAGATACTGATACATGCATCTTCCCACATACAAAATAACCTGCAACTTCAACTATTTCCTTCAAGTAATCACTACAGAACTTAAATCTTCACGGATTAATGTTGCAAATAATGACTAACCCATAGAAATCAGGTTTCTTTTCCCTTTTTGACAGGGAACCCAGCAAAGGTTATACCCATAACCAGAGGCTGTTGCAATCCACTGGGAAAGACTAAAAAAGCCAAGACCAAGGCATTTTGGAGACCCCATCCCTGCCTGCCCAAGGACATGTTCAGAGCACAACAAGCAAATCTAAGTCTACATGAGCTGAGCAGTTAAAAAACAAAAAACTTCCTAAAACTATTTCTGCCATCTTATGTAAAGCCCCACGGACACTATTTTAAAATAAGCAAAGCCTCTGTAAGATAAACATTTTCTGCATCAGAAGGACTTTGTTGTGTCCCAGAATGAAGCAGCTAAAGGGAATCCTCTTTAATTCCCAGGACACTCTGAATAACTTTTAAGGGGCAAGACAACAACCCTTGCTGCTGTTAGCAACAGCCCCCAGCCCCGACTGCAGCGTGCTGCAGAAACACGGCCAACCTTCCACAAATAAGGAGCGTATTGACACATTTTCTCTTCACCCCTTTGTGCTAAGCCTGTGTAACTGTGCTTCAGTGAATGGCTTTTTGTTATTCTTATCTCCGCGCCTCGAAATTCCTCAAAACACATCTGTCACGGCACAGCTTGAGAGCCAGCCCCGAACAACTCCGGTGTCACAGCTCTCCTGTCTCCCCTGCAACCTCCCAGGTGGGAAGAAGTTTGCACAGACATTTCTTTTGCTCATCGGAGCATGGCTGGCGTGCCGAGTCAGCACCACGCAGACCCACGTCCTCCCCTTTTCTCCTTCTTTCCCCCCACCCCATCTTTCCCTTTTTTTCTTTTTTTCTTTTTTTTTTTTCCCCTTTAAGGAGACTTAATTGCTTCATTTCAGATGTTATGTTTAACCTCAGGAAATGGTACTATAGACATGGCAAACAACTTTCTGGTTGTTTCCAATCAGTACCATATTATAAAGTACAGCCAGTTAAGAATCCTATTCATTTTCTTGCCCTGTCATCTTGATCTTATTTGAATGTCTGGGGAGCAGGAGGTGCTCGCTCGGCCCCGCGTTTCAGAAGTGGGGGCAGGAACGTCTGTGCAATGTGTTAGAGACACTGAAAGTTTTCATTTTTGACTCCTTAATGAGAGCGACCTTTGCCACAGGCTGATGAGTTCCATACCTGTCCTGGTGTGTTTTCTGAAAACATTTGACACTGCTCACAGGTTTGACGGGGATATGACTAATGAAGTCTTGGTATAAAAATAATGGGCTGCAATTGCAAGTCATTTGTGTGAAACCAAACTCCTTAAAAACTTGTCTCTGCTCACTTTCTGTTTTCTAAATGAGTCAATAATACGAATCAGATGGCTTGAAGGAATAGACCCCCAAATATTTCCTCTCTCCCTTCTATAAATTAGCTGCCATTTTGTGCAATTTTTGTTGCCTCCAGGCACGGTTTAAATTGGACTGTAGTTACTAGATTGCTGGAGCTATTGCAAAATGTGTAGGCTAATACATAATACCTTGTTTTTGTTAAATGTATAGTAACAGCTCTTCTTGTGAGGTCAAGAGGCCCAGGCTGCTACTACTTAGAATGCATAACAATTTTATGTAAAGTAATGGGGAGGCAAGCAGCAGCATGAGTTTCTGCTGCAACTTTTAAATAATAAAAAAAAACTTATGCATTGTCTTCACCTTTGTTTGTATCAGCTACAAAGGAGAGTGATGCCTGTTGCGAGGCTGTGCCTTGCCTTTAGTCCCTGCTGTGGGACTCTTTTGTGGGCTGGGGGAAGGCAGCACCAGGAACCTCCCAGATTCATCACAGAAGGGCATTTTGGAGACACATTTCCACAGGTCATCCTCCACCATCAAAGTTTGAAGTCTCTTTTCAATTGAATAGGTACATCATGAATCTGACCACCTGGGCAGTCAACTTGGAATATATAACGCACTGCAGTGACAACAGAAACACCCTGGAAGCTCATGAGTCGTCCTATATTCATAGCTCAACTGGATGTACCACTGACTCTTCCCATTTTAGCATCAGTACTGAAAATTTGAGATTTTTTTAAGCCTCAGCTTTTGGAGTCATGCAAATACATGAGGATTTTGACTACTAGAAGCAGCAGCTTACACCATGAAAGAAGATGGCCTGAAATTCTCACCCAAACTACATTAGGAAACTCAAAATCTTGGAGAAAAAAAACCTAAAGAAATCCACGTGCTCTAACTTCCATGATTCCAAGGCACTTAATTCACGAGTTTTGATTGTCAAGAACTGAAAAACCTGTTGCAATTACCATGACAACTCCTGACTGATTTTAATTCACCCTAACCAGTTTGTTGACAACAGGTCCATACAAATCCCAACATTCTCTAACACACATATATATAAATTATTTCGATTCTCCCCTCCAACAAAACTCTGCAATCTGTGGGCTGTAATGAAGGGAAAAATAGAGGTATGATGAGGCTGTATTCACAGGCTCTGGTGGAAAAGGGTTCATATTGTTTGGTTTTAAAACTCACATGTTCTAGAAGAGGCCACCACTGCAGGGACCTCCAGCCACCGCTGGGAGTTTTGTTTGATGTCAAAACATGCAATCAAGTTATTTTATATAAGATACTATTTTAGCCACATTTGGATGGGCAATTGAAAGGCAAAGGCCAGCATTTTTTCCCTTCAGCCCAAGGATGTCTACGTACCCCACACAAGCACAAACACACGTTGTACTCCCGTACGTGTGGAAGGAACAATCCACGCGGGGCACAGACATTTCCCGCTACATCCCGTGAGCGGGCTCGTTAGACCAAAGCTCATTTGTACTCAAAAACCTGCAAAGTCAGGAACACGCATAAGCTTTGCAGGACCAGGGCTTAAGTACACACTCAACCTCAAGCTCCAGGTTTGGACATGCTGTTCTTCAGCCCCAGAACAAACGCAAAGCTCCGTACGACTAAATATAGCCGGCATACAAGAGATTTTGTTTTGTTTTCTTTAGCAGCTCCCCTGTGACCCAACAGAAGTTACGAAACCAAATGAATGTAATAGAGCGTTCATTCCCTGCTTATTGATGTTGCCTCACCCTTGGGCATATTTGCAAAATTTCCTTCTACATAATAAAAAATGGCACGTCGCTCGCTGCGGCCAGTCGGGCTGCGGGCCGACACCAGCCAGACACGGAGGCTACTCGCTGTTAAATGCCTGCTGCTCCTTCAGGACAGAGGCATTCCTGGACTCAGGTGAAGAGGATATTCAGCAAGGAGGGTACAATGGTTTGTTGGTGGTGTTGCCCAGAGATAGAGCAGTCTCTTGGTGGGGAGTTTGCTCACAACACAGATCCACTCTGTTCAGTGGACACACAGCTTCCCTTGGAAGAGCCACACATCCCGTTGCATCATCTCTTTGCCGGCATAAACAAACACATCCACTGTCACTGACATTTCCTTGCCTCCAGCCCCAAGCAGCTGCCATCAATGGTTCACACATTAGACGCAGTTTGGCAGAAATAGCAAGAGACCAAAAATCACAGAGTCCACATTTTTCTGTCTTCATTCATGGATTCACTGATAAATCCTCTTTGGCCAGACCGAGTTGCTTTGCTCCTACCCTCCCACAACCTGTGAGGATGCAATCCAGAGCATTCCAACACACAACTACTCAGGATCCCCCCTCACCCCCAGGTAGGAAGGGGACCTGCTGATGGTGAGGGTTTCTCTGGGTGCCAGCTTCACAAAAAATAAACTATAACCACAAACCCTGGCATTTTAGTATCTACAGCTATCAAACTCTATGATCAGAAAGCACCTCACCTAGCTTTAGGGAAGGCACTTCTGAGCAAGTAGGCACCCAGGCTCCTGCTGCAGTCAGTGGAGGAAGACTGGTGGCCATACCCCAGGGGGTTTGACTCGCTAAGGTCTTCTCACTCTCACCCACTGAGAGGACTTTAAGTGCCACATCAAGGTGGAACCAAACATTCAGACAGCTCAGGCTAGCTCAGCTGAATCTCCCCCTCTGTGGCAACCCACAGAGAAGTCCTCTCATCCTTTCTGTTTCAAAAGCTCTCGTATTTTCCATTAAAGTATGTGGTATCAGCTATGGCAGAGCGAGGGTCCTTGGCCAAACTGTACAGCTCACTGTGGGATTTTCTACTTTCTGAACTCTGTCTTTGTTTTTGCTGGCTGAGGCTCCCTCATAGGTAACTCTGCACATATTTTCACCCTCCCTGTGAACCACAGTGCACACTGAAGCTAAACCTAATTTGCAGTTTGGGTATAAGCGAGTAATTAGGCATCTACTCCAGCCAACATTCGTGCCAGCAGTTTAAAGCTGGTATGGAATTACTAGGTTAAAATTGCACCTTACACCTTGACACCAGCTCTGAAGAGGTTGCTCCCGGGGTATTGGACATTACATAAATATATGCACAGCCAGGAAGAAAATGGGGCAAGCCTGCCAGGATTCTTTTTAATATATCTCCTTAATTCAAGGGGCCCATTATATATAGTGCTCAGGACGGGAAAAGGAAGACTTGTACCCACTTGGGGGGGCGGGTTATGGTTTAGCCACCAACTTTCCTTTTTGCTCACACAAGGGCTAATTCATAGGTTAAGTGGAGGATTATAGATGATAGAAATGCAGCAGCCCTTTTCCTTTCCTCCCCATGCTTTTCATGTAAAGAGAAAGAAGGCTTCTCTCATCCCTTCTGCAAAAGTGTCGACACATTTCCATAGCTCTGTGAGAGGACCTGCCATTTCTGTCACTCTGCTACCCCTTGTCCTTTTGTCCCCACAGCATCTTATTTCAGCTTGGGGAAGAATAATTCATGGCTTCAGAAGATAAACCCAGATTTCCTAGGAAATAGTTCCATAAGAAAAGCCTGGACTGTAACCATGCCTGGGATAACATGAGCCCAGTTCTCTTTTTCACCAGTTTGTGAGTTTTGCCACAACTTTGAGAGAAGCAAAATCAGTCCTTTACAATGTAACCCTTTCAAAGTACTACCTCAGTGCATCAGCACCTGCAAAGTCACTTTGGGGCATGTTTTGTCAGTGGGTACAAGGTGACAGTGTGGAAGTTCAAGGACTGGCCAAGTACCAGCCTGTCTTCCAGTACCCAGCTGTACTGCTCCATCACAGCAACTGTTTGTCTTTGCCTGGCAAAACTTTAACTGAATACCACCTTAAAGAAACCAAAAAGATTGTCACAACGGCCTAGGGATGCAAAGAGTCGCACGGAAAACAAACATTCGGGAACTGAGAGACCCGTTGGGCTGCTGAGGATCCAGAGTTACAGACTGGAGCTAAACTGTGACCATGGATTTACTTAAAAAACACCCTGTTGTCCTGAAAACTTAGGAAAATCTACAGGCAGATCTCTTTTGCATTTCTGCATGTATTGCAACTCAAGGACAAGGTACAGGTTCTGCAAGTTGCTGCATTTTTCATAGTAAGTGATCATGTGCAATTAAGCGCAACAGTAAGTAAAGCTCAGATATAAAACCCCTGTAACCTTTTTGCTGGCATGAAAATTAAGGTTTCCCTTGCCTTTCAGTAATTTAAATGCTTTCCTTGATAGCTTTCCCTTTTGTTTCTTTCAATATTTTTTAGTTTAAGTGAATACTTGGTATTTTTGCATGAGACCTGCGAGTCGCCTTTTTTTGTTGATCCCTCCCTGTTAAAACCTAGACTCTCTTTGGAGCACACAACAGAGACATTTGCTAGATTCCCAGAGGAAAAAGAGAAATGGAGGAAAAAAAAGCAAATTTGAAAAATGTATTTCTTAGGGGGGCATAAATGCACATTCCACCCTTGTTCTTTATATAGGAGTCTCATCTGTCTTACCCAGAATTCTACTCCTTGGGTTTTGAAGAGTAAAGTGGGGAACAAAAAAAAAATGTCTTTTCATGAAGAAAAAATAAAAGTTTAGGCTCATCTATACATGTTTTTTCGTGTATTTTCTATGGAAAAATGGCCAGAGCTCAGTTTCCACCTTAGGTATATTTTCCCTACTTAATTAAACCCTCTTTCCCCACATGACAAATGGGCCCTTCTCAGGAAAGGGCATGATTGCAGGCACGGGTGAAGTCAAAGAGGGCATTCTTAGTGATTAGACATGAAATACAGACTTGAAAAACAGAGGTTTTGAATGTAAAGAGGGAATAACTTACTGCATCCTCAGGGTAAAGATAATTTATGCATCCTTTGCCTAAGTGAGTTTTCTCTATCTGTTTATTTTGGGTTTAAAAAGTCTATTTATCTGCTTGGGCGTACTTTTAAAAATGTACTTCCCACGGCCCTACTCTTCTGTTTAGTGCTCATATTTTTCCCAAGCCAGATTCATTAGAAATACGGCCTGGATGATATGTGAGCTTTCAAACGTGGCATGCAGAGCAAGCACGGGCACCAGTGGGCCAAATTTGGGACCAGCATCTCTGACCGAGCCCAAAACTGCACACTGCCAACGTGTAGGATACAAAAGTCATGAATTAGGAGAAAGGGGACCTGAAAATCCTGGGATAGTTTTTGTTTAATGAGATACTGGGCTTGGTACTCCAGGCAATGTTTTCAAGCACTGCTTTTCCACAAGTGGTGCTGGAAACTCGCTGTATTTTAAATGAAAATCGGGGTCGCCCCAGACACCTTCCCTATAAACGTTGGAACTGGGAGGTGTCACCAGCTGATATTTGCAGCCTACATGAAAATTTGGGAGGTTTCTTCCTTCCATCAGAGAGGTACAATGAGCACCAGGCAAGCAAGAATTGAGCTGAGGAACTGGGGCAAAATACAAGGCAGCAACACAGAGGAACTGAATATATTTGAGGGATACCAAATGTATTCAATTCCTACCACACCCTAGTGCTCCAGGACCACTTATTTCCTTAGCAGTTCTGCTTCTACTTAGCTCAGATACTACAAGTTCCTCCAGTTTAAATGGGGAACTAGTCTGAGCACAGGGAAAACAAAACAAACTAAACCCAACCATAAAACAAATTTATTCTTGGTAGTCCAAGTAACTTCCAAGTAACATGGCTAACACTGGATTCAAAGGGCACTTGCATAAGGAAAACCAAAAAAAGAGTTCACAGCCCACAGAAAAAGTGGCCAACCAATGGTCTTGGTCAAGTTACCCCATTTTCCAATTATAAAGAAGACTTCTAAAGAAATCTGTGGAGTGGAACTTCTAATTTCTACCAGGCATTACACTGCATTAAAGAGTCTGGCCCACTTTTAAACAATAAATCAATCCCTCCCTAATGCAGATGTTCCTCATAGTTAGTCCACAAGATCTCTTTCAATGAGGTGTTTGTACTTCAGAAGAGCAGTGATTTCTGCTCAGGAATGCTTGGGTTGAAATCAACGATTTAGAAAAGATTCGTTGTGTAAAGGTGTGGTTTAAAATTGGGATCATTTTTCAAAATAAAGGACTATGCATGGCTGGCATTCTTCCTCCAGTTTTACAGATATGCAAGGGTGCAGCAGAAAGGCAGAGATTGGCCATGATCAGACCTGAGACACATTCACCTGTGATTTAATGAGGGGAAAAAATCAAATTCATCATGCAAAAAAAACCACCCAGAATGGAAGCCTGCACCATGAAAATCCAAAAGATTCTGGTCCAATCCCATTTTCTGCACATATCTGTGGGGTTTTCCAGCATGTGACAACCCACATGCTGCTCCACCACACATCACAGCCTTTCCAACAGCCCCCAGCACCCCTTTTCTGATGGATAGTTTCCCAGATGGAAACAATCCCCTGGTTGCTCCTCACTCCAGCTCATCCCCAAACATCCTTGCTCACACTTCCCTCCAGTGACCAGCCCTCCTTGGAGCTGATCCACCACAAGCCGCCGCCGAGGCCCATGCCAGCTGCTTCCTTCTGGTGGTTGGTACATGCCAAGCACTTGGAGTAGGAAATACTGCTCAAAGCCGGGCCTAAAACCAGGAATAAACCCGGCCTATATCCACAGCTCTCTCCTGCCATACCTCAGGGACTGTAAAGCACCAGATCCAGCCCCATTCCCGCAGCCCTCCCTCGCGTGGCGGCGGGACTCCTTGCATGAGCTGGCAACGCCTTGCACAGCAGAAGAGCTGCAGGATCGGGCCTTTAATTGCTTAAAAATACACTGCCCACCAATAGTTACCTAATTTAGCAGAATATATTACCTCTCTGCTTCATAAATCTTAATTAAAGCTGTTAGTTTTCCTATTATATGATCAAGAAACGCCCCATTAAAGTTAAGCAGTTTCTCCGAGTAATTATATACGTTATGTGGCGTGAGCGTAAAGATGCATATAACATTCCACTACCAATTATTCTGCATACCCTGAAAAGCACTATCTATTAAATAAAAAACTTGCAGAATTTCATTAATGCAGGATTTTTTAATCTCCCAAAAGTCCAAGATGTCCCACAGGAGCTTGTATACTCAGTGTTGGCTCCTTATAATACAATTTAATGCTCACAAGCACAACTAAAGTATTTAAGCATTTACAGAGGTTGTCATAAGTGCTTTACTTATTTTCGATCAAATTCAAGTCTACATTTAATACAGTTAACTGTGGTTATTTAATTTCAAAACTCAAGAATCCAACCTCAAAAATTTATAACAATATAAATTTAGTTACATTGATATAGGATATGTATGCTACTGGGAAACCATTTTTCAGTATGAGGTGTAGAATTGTAAGACCTAAAAGGAGTTATTTTTTTTAAAGTAAGCATTATTTCAAATAAACCTTGTCAGATTTCAAAGAATATTTTTCTATTCGTCTGCAAAATGATTTCATAATTTTTAGTAGTACGTTTCAAGCCAGTGCTAAATGCTACCAAAAACTAAATGTATTTTAATCACGCTTTCTCTTTTGGTCAGAATTTCATGTAAATACAGAACAAATATTAAACCGAGATCTTGCAAATATCTTAAATGCATTATTAACCAAAGCACTTCATTTCCTAGCAACTGGCTAGAGAGAATGAAATTTGGAAAATTATTCTTAGTTCCCCATAGACAGTGAATTTATTGCCTGACCACATTAACAATTAAAAGGTATATGCAAGATGTTAGATGTTAAAATATAATGGAAGGAGCTTAACATCTGCTCATATACGGCAAGGAACCAACTCCTGCCCCTACGAGTAACTTAATCAGCCTTGCAAGAATGTAATATTTTACTTTTAAGCAAAATATTATTCTTCAAAAACTGCAGAGAGTCCATCAGGCACATTAAAAAAAAACAGAAAAAGGAAAAAGAAAAGCAGAGAGAGCAGCAACCCTGTCTGATGCTGGTAATCTTTGATCCAATACAGTTTCATATCACCCCTCAGAGCTGACAGTGCATTATTAATTGAAACATGGGGGCTGTACTTAGCCCTCTTCTGTAGGAATTGTAATATAATTATATCCCATAGGCAGAAATACTATTTCCACCTTTGCCCCTGAAAGAGTAATCTACAAACTGGCCTAGAAATGTGTGAAACAAAGTAGTCCCCACCACTCTGTTCACAGAATCAGTATACTTGGGTGCATAAATCATGATAAAATCATGGTCAGAGGAAACAGATACATGAAAACAGCAAACATGATTTTTATATAATACGTTATGAAAGCATCTTGGATAGATTGATTTCGGACAGTTTGGCTGGGTCTCCTTTTACAATCCTCTTTTTTCCCTGTTTTTAATTTTTGCACAGATGCAGCTATATAAATAGCAGTATTTCCTGGAATCCCCGAAACGTCAAACCAAACATATTTTCCAATATTAAAATATTGCATTCCATTATATCATTACCACTTAGAATAGGCTATAAATTCATTGATTGAAGAGTTTAATAGCAATGCCTGATCTTTATAGACCATACTTTCACTAATAGGAAATCGGCTTCTTGTGAAACATTAGCATGTTACCCTTTCTAGTAAAGCATATCAAATCACATTAGTGAAAAAGTTGCCAAGTCAAATGGAAGTTTGGTGCCAGTTTTCCTCCTCTTTTTTTCCTTTTTTTTTTTTCTCAAGAGGCAGAGAAAGAGAGAGAGTGTGAGCAAAGAGGGGGGATTAAATTTCTTACTAAACTTGTGGCAGTGAACATAAAATATAATAATACTCCTTTAACATTCCTATCATGATTTTGGTCCTAGCACTTAAACCAGCTGAGAACTGAAGGAGTTAATACTTTACAATGTGCAATAATTCAGAGAGCTGGCTTACAGGATTTGCAATACACTTTTTTCTTTGCAAGATAGACTCCAGCACAGACAGATCAACAAAAAGAAGTAAGGGGGGGGGAAAAAAAGGACAACTCTACAACCAATCAAACCAAATGCCAGAGCAGAGGGCAAAGGGATATGGAAACTGAGAAGATAGACTTCCAAGTCCTTTCCTGAAAGTGCTTGGATTTTGAGGAGAGTCCAACATTGCCTGACAAAAGTGTCTTTGTGCGGCAACACTGGGGAGAAGGGAGGAGAGCTCAGGAAACCTAATGAAAACAGGCCAGGCCTTGTACATTAGACCCCATGGAGAACTTTGAATCATACGAGCTGCAGACAAGCCCCGAGTATGTAATGCCAAATTAAAGACCACCAAATATGGGGAGCATCGGAGCAGCACCGGGGCGGATGCGCTCCTGGTGTGGGCCAGAGCATCGCCCGGTGCTTCCCTCCATCCCATCCCACCCCCTGCAGAGAGCCAAGCATCCCGGGGCAGTGCACTGTGCCTCCCCCATGGGGACTTGTGGCTCATTTACCCACAAAAGAAAATAAAACGCATTTTTTTGAAACCTTTTTCTGCAGTCTGGTAGAATGTTAGCAGTGTTCGCATGCTTGCGAAGAGGGTGACGATGCGCAGCTCCCACTGCAACATCCTGACACGGGGCTGAGCTGTCGCCTCCTCACCTGCCCCACGCCCAATCCTGCCTGGCTTTCCAGCATCCTTCCTTCTTTGTGTTTTGGGATAGACAGTGTGTTTATTTTTGGCTTTGGAGGACTCACAGGACTTTAGCAAGGTGCAATCTTTGCAGCTCCCCCTCACACAAAGCGTGTGGCTCGGGATCGACCGGCAAGGAAAGAACAAACAAACAAACAGCAAACTCCTCGTGCCCAACCACCACAGTGTTCCAGAATCAAAGTACAGGTGTTGGTCATTCTTCTCCCACCTGCTCTCCTTTCCTGCTGGTAACATCACAGCACATCCTCTCCATCTTTCAAGTCAGGCAGGATTTGCTTTGCATGGCACCGAGTCCCAGATTTCCCTGCCTGTCCCCCAGGCTTCCCAGAGCATCCTGTCTGTACTATCCAGTTATATGAAAAGCATCCTGATCCCATTTGTCATTCTCACACTGCCACCCTCTCTCTACAGGGCCCTGCCTGGAGGAGATGGTGCCAGATGATGTTCCTTGGCTGTGCTGAAGTCATTATAACAGTGTTTAATGAAGTCACAACTCTGCTTTCATGCAAGTCAGAAAAAAAAGAAAAGCTGCAAATAATCCAAATAAGACCAAAGGAAGGCCTTACATGTGCCTTGATTTGTGTTCCATCTCTCCCTTCCACAGCCCATGCTCCTCAGCTTCCCCAGACTGGTTCCAGGACCCAGCAAGAGAGAGGAGCTCTGAGCAGGGGCAGACACTCCCACTATCCCTGCTGCAACACAGCAACAGCCACTCATCCCCAATTATTTAGTCCTATGCAAAGTTGAATGCATTTTGCCCTAAAAACATTGAGAAAATCTTCTTTTAAATAACCCAAGCCCAGTGCTCCTTCAGCAAAGGAAGCTCATGGACAAAGGGGATGAGTTTTGCCCCATCAATGCTGCTGGAAACTCTTCATTTCAAAACCTTCTCTTAAAAAAAAAATAGTGGTTGAAAAATTCTAAATCTCTCTGTCTTGAGAGCAGTGTGACACAGAGATAGACCTCACCCAGCAGTGAGACAGTAAAAGTCAGTAGAAAAGAAACCAAAAGAGAAGAAGCCACCAAGCAGGTGGGGGGGATGAAGGGGGCCCATTTGTCCCTCCCTGTCATGGCCACGTGTTCTATGAAATTTGAATGCACTGGACCCATTTCTCAACAGGTGACAATGGGCACTGCCGCTTAATGGGCAACAAAACTAAACCCACTTGCAGAAGAGCACAGAATTTATTCCTGTTAAATTCAAAAAGCTTTTAGGAAACGTAGAAGTAGGTGGCTTGTGGTAAAGGAGAAAGGAGGTACAAAAAGAAAAAACCAAACCCCGAAGTAAGATTTTGATTTAGCTAGAAAGGACCAGCCCCTTTTTAGCTCTGAATAACAAATGTGAAAAGAAAAACCCCCGTATTTAAAGTAACACTTAGAAACACGAACACTGTGTTTCCTCAGCAGCAACTGAGCCAACTTCTTCACTCAATCACCTCAAGTGTAGAGCAGCACCAACTGCAGTGAGGTCGCACTTGTGTAAGTGACCTCTGTTGGCCAAGCCCAAGTGCCTGTACCCGGCAGAAAGCCAGAGCAATCTCCAGCTTTGGTGGGATTGCCCTGGATTTGCACCAGTGTCGCCAGGGGAAACACGTGGCCCAACAATTCCTTAAAAAGTCAAGGTGGCTGTTTCCCGGATTCCACTGACTCTGAAATTCAGTGAAGGCAATGGCGTTGCACAGACTGGAGATGGCCACAGATTCTGGCAATTTCTTTTCTGGTAGATATTCCCTGATATTGGATATTTCTGCCAAAGTTTGCCTTTCCTTTACACAACAGCACACTTGCTGGATGCTCCCTTGATACCTGCCTGGTGCAAGCTGGACCCACAAGTCAGTAAACTCTTGGTTTTCCAAAGTCTTTTAAGAAAACATCTTTGTACTATCACAACTATTTGAATTCAGTTGGTTCCCCTTTCTTTGTATCTTCCCTCTCTGCTGGATTGTGTGCTCCTCTCCACTACTGCTCCAGAGTTCATTTTCTCTAACTTGGCCTAATAGTGACCCAAATTACTGCTGCTCACAGCCCAGAATTTACTCCAGCTCTCAAGGTATTTTTTTGCTTTCATTTGCCTATCACAACCCTTCCAGGCCTTTGTATCCCATCAGATCCTTGAAATATTATCCTTTAAGCAGGGACAGAAAAGGTTGCTCATGTCTCCCACCTCCTTCTCCTCCCAGCTCCCCTTGTTCTCCCGCCATTGTCCACGTTTCCTTCTCACTCTCACATCTGTGGTGCCACAGCATTTAAATGGTTCAACACACCCTCAACTGGCTTGTTCCTCTCCTCCTCCAGCATGCAGCTGGTTAGATAATATAGATCTATATACAGCAAGAGGGTTCATGGATTTATTGATTCCAAGACAATTTAAAGTGTGTTTGGCAAGTTACCACATGAAGACAGCCCTGTGGGCAATTCTTCATCCCACTACAGTTGATGGGATTGCTCAAGCCAACATCAGGACCCAACACAGCATTTTTGGTTCATAAGCCAGACGCTTTCATGTTGCCTTGAGTATTCCTTTTCAAGTAATCAAATTTACAGTCGGTCTAGTCCCAGCAAGACATCTGATTATTGATAATTACTGTACCTACCAGGCTATCAAAAATGTACTATATTTATCCATCAGATGTGATCTTTTATCATGGATGGCCCTATTCCAAATTTTACAGGAGGTTATTTTCACTAAAAAGAAAATGGATGTGGCAAGGAAATTTCTAATGTTATTTTTGCACAGTAATAGAAAAAAAAATTAAAATAATCTTAATGGCCTGTTTGAACACTGACAGACTAATTTGGAGCTGAAATCAGAATCACCATTCTGATGGCTGTGACAGAATATACTACTAGTATTTTATAAAGTTCATTTCATCACTAGATATATTAACAAGATATCTCCAAAACTTCTCTCTCTGCCATCCAGAGTAAAGTTAAAATCAATATTAGAGGACACAGAACAATAAAAAAAGACCATAATACTACCAGACTCTGCAAAACTCCAGATTTGGTTTGAAAGTTACTTAATATTCGTGGGGTATCTGAATCCCAGGTTTGACTTTTGGGTCCTTTGTTATGATTTATAAAGAAGTTTTTTCCATCCCTAACGTGAGGTTGATTCATTTCCACTGTCATTTACTAAAGACTGGACATACCTTGGGGGTAAAAAAGAGCAAAGACAATGGTGTCTTGGCTTTGCAGGGGCGTCGTGGTGCCTGCAAGGGAGCACCATGAGGGCTTCCCAGCACCGCTACTAAATCGATACAAAACACCAACGCTGAGCGTGCATCTCATTTTTTAGAGCCGTGTGTTTTCCGAGCTGCTTATTCAACCATTTTAACAATTTCTAAAACCGCGACTCACGCCGCACGTGTCCTTTCGGTGGGAACCGTGGGTGATATGATCAAAGTTAGCCTGCACCTAATCAGAGAGCGAGACATAATCAAGAATCTTTTTTTTAAGACGTGTTCAATTCAGCGGAGGGCAAAGACTATTAGTCTTTTCCTTATTTACTACGGTTTGGGTAAAATTCCCATTATTTCCATTAATACCATTCCCGCCATATCAATTATTATAAGGCGCACTCAATAACGCAGCCACATTTATACCTCGAGCAAAGTGTCTTTCAGTGCGGTTTCTCAAGCAAACAAGATTTACATCCTCGTGCAAGATCCACAGCTCTACCAAACTAGTGCCATATGTCTCTTTCTTCCCGTCATCGCCCCAGTGACAGAATCCGCTGGGTAGATTCGACATGGAAAAGAACGTCGCAAACTCCGTGAAGGAAAACGAGCGGCAGAAAGAGAAAGTTGGATGGGATTGATTAAAGCAACACTTTTAAGTGTGTTGAAACAAATTTTTCCCTACTGTGGCAGAAGAAATCTGTCACAACAGATTTAGTCATAAATCGTCCTATCAATGCACAGAGAGGAGGAATCTCATGGGAAAGGTTTGGTTAACACAGTGAACATCTCGAATCTGCTCCCACTGGGCAACCTAAACCAGCAGCACCACATGTGTGCACATCTATGAAAGCAGCACCTCCCCTTTCCTTTAATACAAAATTCCTGAACACCTGGATGCTTCCATGTCATGAAATAAATGCTCGTAGAATAAAAATTTACAGTCCCTCACATGCATTAAATTTGTTTAAACAGTTTTTCAAAGCAAGAGCCTTTTTTTTATCTTTCTTTTTTTTTCCCCCCCTCTCCTCTTTTAAATGGCGAGCTGTATTTTATAATGGAGCGCCAGCTCTCCGGCGAGCCTCCATTCTTCCAGCCCTGACAGACTGTTTGTCAGCTAAACTCCCCTTGTCATGTATCCCCACCACTGCCAACTCATGCACGGAGACCTTCACTTTTACTGCTACCACTTGCACCCTGCGCAACCTTTGTCATTGATCACTGATCCAACCCAGTGCCCACATGTTCTTCAAGTGCCTACACAAGTAATGAGGTACTTGTGGTGTAAAATTAAACTGTCAACTGTCAGCGATTGATAACCACAGCGAGAGCTGACCTAGAACACCTGCACTCGTGGCCAAGACAGGTGTGACACGTTTGATCGCTGAGCCCTACTAGTCAGCGTGACCCGGCGGTGTCCCTCCATGGATTCTGCCCCTGACAGAGATGCTGTATTTCAGCCCTGGGTTTCCACCGCTGGTGCAGGAGCAGCTCCCTCCCCAGCCACCACAGAATCTCTCCTCCACCACGGTGGCTGCAATGTGAGCAACGCCACATTTTGGTGGTGACAGGTATGTATGGCCATGGAGCATCTTTCTACCTCCCCATCTGGTTGTTCCTGCTTCTGATTCCTCTTCACTGCAGCTTGGCAGCAGCACCCACATTTATCAACTGTTCACCCCCTTTATCAAAGCTTTTGTGAGGAGCCCAGGGCTCAATCAGGGTCTTCATTCCCATAGGTGCATTGATTTAGGAACAACATGGAGTAGCATTTATGGTTATTTTTATAGTATAAAACCTCTGGTTCTGCTTCTGCGTCACTACATGGCAGGAGCACAGAGCTGAGTTTTGCTTTGGCATCGTTTAAGTAAACTCAGTCTGACGCTGTTGGGAGCACGGAATAGGAAATCTCCATCCCCTTTCTCATCCATTCCATCACTGCCATGGAGAAACACATCCCTCTTCACCCAGCTCTAATTAGTTTTAGCTGTGTTACTACACAATGTTTAGCCTTCAGTTCATATTTAAATATTTTCACTCATAATTTTGAACTACTGATTTTTATTTTAAGGAAAGAGGGGCTTTTAAGGCACACCCTGTCTTTTAAAACCCCCTGAAACGCATCAGAAAATAACGGCAGGAAGGTTTCTCCCCTCCCCTCCAACAGTTGCACTATATTAAGTTCATGTGATGAGAAGATAAAAATCTATTAACTTGCTGCTGACCTTATCGACACAAGGATCTCTGCAGACATTACAGGAACCATATCTCTTCTGACTTTTACATCCAGAACCTCATGCACCAGCATCCCAAACCAAATATAAAATCTTCATGATGAGTGAAACAGTGACACATACTCCGACTCCAGTCCTGCCGGCTGGCAGGAGACACGGAGTCCTCTGGGGCCTGGGACCAGCCTCTACTTTCAATTTGACTTCAGGGGCAGATTTTTCACCATATGCTACCGGGGGCTCTGAATTAAAACAGTTTCCATAGGACCATATGCTACGAGGCAAATGTGCTGGATGCAGAAAGGCTTTCTGCTCCTCCATATCACCGTGATGTATTGCAAACATAATTAAAGGTGAGTAACGCGGGTGCTCCTGTTTGGGTTAATCATTCCTTTTTACAACTGAAGCCAGTATAAAACAAAACCAATTTTCAAATTAGACCAAAAGTCCATCTAAATACACATTGCTCACACACTCTCAGCACCTCCCACATTTCCATGTATGCAGCAGACTCCCCCACTGCTCAGACAGTGGCCCTGGAAGAGAAAAGGACTTAAGGTTTTTAATTATTTTTATCATCATTATTAAATAAAAGCAGAGCACGGCTTTATACCTGTCTGTGATGCTTCTCCCATTTTAGCAACCAGTGAAATGGGACCATCACAAGCACCATCACACTGCAGGTGCCAGAAGGCAGGGATCAGGTGATCTCCAAAAGGCAGCAAAGGTGTAGGTGCCACCAGGGTGGCAGCAGCATTTGCTGCCCCTCACCTCTGCCTGCTGGGAGGCAATGGATTTCCAGACCATTAGAAATGAGCCTGCACAGGATTCCAGCATGTCTGCACACCAAACAGCCCCTGGTTGGGCTGTTTCAAATGAAATCAGAACATGGTGACACCGTCGACTTGTGTTCACAGGGTTTGCCAGTGTCACCAACAACTAGATTTCAAGAGAATTATTTCAGTAACACATTTAAGGGGATTTTGCTTGATCTGGGCCACCTCCGGGGGTAATTCAGACTCAGCTCAGCAGGTAAGGTGTCACATATGCCCATCACACACCAGAAGCAGGACTCTGTGTCAGCAAACCTCACCATCTCCCAGCCCACAAACACGGCCAGCACTCCACCCAGCTCCTTCACGCTTCAACTAAAACCTAGACCCCAATGCCAACAAATCACGAAACAGGCAAATGTTTTCAGAAGGTATCTGGAACTCAGCTGAGCTGCTCCTGAAGCTGCATAAACATCCAAGGCTGCAGAGCAGTTTCCTGGTGACGCGTCAGTGTGTGCAGTTATCACCTCCTCACCAGGGAGGTGTCAGTGCCAAACACAGGAGAGTTTTCTGGGACATCCCATGACTCACATCTCCTGACCTTATGCCCTGCTCTGGCCACCCACTGCAGGAGACGAGCTGCTGGGCCGGAGGGACCTGTGGTCTGACCCGGCACATCTGGTTTTATGTTTGGGAGTGTGCTCACGTAATTTTCTAGCAGTACCTGGAAAATCCTCAAGTGTGCTATTAATTTGAAAGGCCAGTGTCCTTCCAAAGCTCCTGGCATGCCAATGCAAACCACTCGAGGAGCTCCAAGCTGGAGCAGTGCCTGTGCCCCATCCCTCCCCACGGCTCCAACCCCTCCACGTGTTTCACTTCAGAGACCTCAGAGGAGCTCGTGGTTAAGACAAGGACTGGCCAAACCGCATTCTGTATCCCCATTTCAGCCCCCTGTGTTCCTCCATGATCTCTAGGAAAATAGTTTCATTTATGTGCTACCCAATTTTCTCTTTTTTTACAAGAGTTAATAGCAACACCCATCCCACAGAGGTGTTGGGAAGTGAATGAGGTGGTTAAACACGCCTAAGCCACATTCATATCACAAGTAATAAAAATACATTACAAATGCCTAACAATAAAGAAATAACATGACTCAAGCCACTGCTGGTTGTGGTTGTGGTTTTGTGAAACAAAAAAAACCTTACTGATGGGGAAAATTGCTGATGATTTGCTTCACAGAAAGAAAAAATAAACAAGTACAGTATAATACGGAACAAAGTTACAGTTTGATCGATGATGCTCTTTATATTAATAACCGATGCAGGCTGAAAAATTTAGATGTCAATTCAAATGTTTCCAGGGCTCGGAGATGGAACGTAGAGCTCTGCATGCTGAATGCAGCAGTCCTGACAGGAGGATTGCAAACAGCTCGTGTTCACCCACTCCAGGCGCCAACATCTGATACTGGAACTGCAATTCGCTGTATTTGAAAGCAAACCCTCATATTTTTATTGCATGTTCAGCTTTCTGTTGCTTTACTGTAAACGGGATTTGGAATTTGTGCACTAAAAGGAGAGTAGATCTGTTGCTTACACCGATGCTCCCTGCAAGACACGCTGAGATCAGACTGCAAAGCAGCCCAAGGAGAGATCAGTATGTAAAGTATGTCTGGAGCACCACATTCAGCTCACTCCAGCATGCGCCATCGAGGAGAAATTAATGATACGTGGAAAGCTCATTCCAGATGATCACAGTGACCAAAACTCTTGGACCTACAGACTCTTATTTCTTTTTTCCCCCCTGCACCCAGAGAGAATCCCTCTTGTTTTTATTCTAATCACAGAGCTGACTGGAAAACCAGAACTTTCCCCAGCCACCCAAGTGGAAGCAAAAGTGCTGATTTCAGAGCAATAAGGGCAAAACAGAACCCAGATCATGCACCTCCCATCCTGGGGTTTTAGAATCGAGAACAGTGCACACCTTCTGGCATCATAAACAGATACATAAAAGTTAAATTAAACAGCTAAACTCTTGGGTATTCCTTGGGACGAGAAAAAAGTCAGTAAGAAGTGACATCAAAGATCGGTTGTTTACATATTGGGGGACCTGTCCGCCCGTCTCTTCACATTGATTTTTACGGTACAAAAATATTATTTCAGTGACAAGGATGTAAACCTTATTCAAAACAGGATTTAAACCATATCCTGCGAGTGAGGCATCTCTTCAGATAGCCTGCCTGCACTTACAGCATACCGAAGGCATGCTGATTTTCGTCTGCAGTGTTTGTTAAGAGGGTCACAATATCAGGAAGCAGGAGAAGGCTCATCAAAGCCTCGTTGCTCGCCTTCACCGCTCATCAGCTAGACAGTACCTTGTTTTTTAAAGCTGGGCGGAAATGCATCTCCAGTGACCCATTGTTAGAAACTTCCTTTTGTCTTTAAGTTTGCTGGAAGGAGTACGGGGCCCCTTTTAACTCTTTTCCAATAGGTAATTTCCCTTAATTAGGGCTCTCATTACAAGTGAGAATTTATCAGACATGATTAAAGAAGCATCTTGTCTCTTTCCTATCGCCTCAAAAGGGGCATATTTTGATCTCCCAGCGTGTCTTGCAAACACAGATAAGCGCAGGCACGGAGCTGGGAGATCACAGCAGAAATTTGGCCTGCTCAGAAAGTTCATGTTTGAAACTCGGCATCCTCAGAGCTTCCCTCTGAATCGCAGGGTGTCAGAGCTGCCGCGGCGGGGGAGCGGGCAGGAAGCCGGGCAGATGGGATACACAGCCGAGCTCCGGGGCTTCGGGAGCCACAGATCCTTAAAAACCCCACAGTGCCCTACAAACCCCACGAGCACTGCACAAATCACCTTCCTGCACGTCCCTGGGATTCACTCCTTTCCAGCATCCATTCCAGGCAGCCCTTCCCTCAATATCAAAGGGGAACTCTTACCTATGCTCATGGGGTTTTAATGAAAAAAAAACCAGAATATGACTGGTTTGGAGCACCCCTCAATGCATTTCTCCCAGTTGAACGTGTGAGAGATCCAGTACAGAGCTTGCTGGACCAAAATCCTGCACTCACATAATGAGGTTGCTCTACAGGTGCAGCCTCTGCCATCAATGCCCCAAACCTGCTCCTGATGCCTTCTCCTCAGCATTTGCTTCCCCAACAGGAGAAAAATCTCCCACTGACTTCCAAGGCAGCCAGATTGAGCCGGTATGTTAAAAATGTACTTGGGCTCTCCGTAATATTATTTACTTTTAATAAGCATGAGTGATAAATTCATGGCCAAGTGTACTCTTTTATGGAGTAACTATGGAGATGCAAGTTATTGTTTGCTTCTGTGACCCAACCGAAAGCACCAAAACTCACAGCAGCAAGGATATTAATTTGCACCAAACCCCCCCCACCACCATGCTTTTCAACTTCCAAATTATGGTATGTGCTTACTCTCATTAATGATCAAGTATTTACACTCACACTGAGCACAGGATGAGCATTAGTCTGACAATGAAGAAGCAATAAGAAATTTTCCAAACATTAAAAACATTCCTAACCCGTGAATCACCTACAATCTGAGGTGTCACAAACATTCATCTCCGTATGTGTCACCCACAAACATCTGTCCCCTCTTCCCCTCGCACGAACACGCATTCCATTCAACCACAGATACAATCGGGCTTTAATTTTATTTTTCTCACATAATGTTAATCAAGAGCTAAAAAGATAATTTCCTTCTACCACAAAGCAATTCCACTGTGGTGGAACAAACTGTTATCTTAAGTTTCACAGAGCAATTGTTCAATAATTCCTGTTTGTGGCTCTTTTCCAAATCCTTGAGAATAGCTCAGGCTGCCAACCCTCCTTAAAAAAAAAAAAAGAAAAAAATTCACAACAGAAGCCGAAAAGCACTTGCTGTCACTCAGGGGTTCAGTGGTGGCAGACTCGGCCATTTCTCAGAAGAAACTCCAGCTCTGAGACTCCAACACGCAGAAATGCTCTGTCTGTTTGAAGACAATTGCCTGGAAAGATATAAGCTCCCAGACTGTAAATTTGTCGCAGCTCTGGCCCTCCGAGATGGTGTTATCTTGGCTTGGTGAATTCAGTGCATTGGAAGCTCCATGAGGAAAAATAATAAGAAGGATACTTGGCATTTCTGCAGTGTTTTCTACATGCAAAGCACAGAACAAGCTTCAAGCGTTTAATGTTTATTAAAGATTGGGAGGGTGTTTTGTTGCGTGAAAGGAAACTGATAACGTGGATTTCTTCAGCAAAAGTAATAAAACGTTCTGTTTCTATGGAAAATAAAAATTAAAAATAATAACAACAGCCCTTAGTCAGAGACTGCCCTGCACGTCAAAATCGCAATTAGTTTTAGCCCGTGATCTCACGGAGGAAGGGACAGTCATTTACTACAGCTTGTACAATGAGCAGCACTACAGGGCACTGCCCTGCCCAGCAGTGGGAGCCACATCAGACAAATATTAGAGCAATATTAATCACCACAAGTGAAAGTGCAGCACTCAGCTGCCATTTCAAAGTCTCTGGGTCTGAGCCGAGTGAGGAACAGGGCAGGGAGGGAGATGCTCAGCCCAGCGGGCACAGGACACATGCAGCTGAGATCCCACCTGACCTCCAAAGCATCCCAAAATAACCCAACGACAGCCTGGCCAGGATTTTTCCAAGGGTTTGGCCATGGCTTGCTCAGGGCAGATCCTACTGCTGGTCAAGTCTGGTGTTATCAACATCACATTTGCATCATGGTCAACCCCAATGCTAAAAGGATGGGCAAACGAGATGTTTTTTGCTCCAGAACATCAATATCCACAATAATACAGCAGACTTTTCAGGGCTGGAATACACTATTCTATCCAGTCTCTAAAAGTTTTGGACTAAGAACAGAACACAGTACAACCCAACCATTCTGGAAAGATGCTCTCAAGGCAGAAGAGGAAAAACAAATAGACATAAATAACCAGCAGCTGCAGAAGAGCTTAGCTGCCTCCATACCTGCACTCTGCACAAAGGCAGTGAGATTTATACAAGGTACTGCTGAGATGAAAACCCTGCTGTGGAGTTAAGCGGGACTGGTCCCCCACCAGCCCAGAGCACCGGGGTTATCTTACTCCCCCTCCCAAAAAAAGCCAAAACAAAACTCCACAAACACATCTCCATCAAAGATAGGCTTCGTATTTTGACCTATTAGAGCACACAAATCAGATTAAATGTATAGGACCATGTCAACAACAAGGATCAGCAAGACCCTCTTGCCATGGTGTTCAAGGCTCCTAGAAGGGAAACCAGCTGGGCTTTCCTGCTGCAGGTGGACCATTCTCCAACCCACATAGCTCAGTGTCTCTGCTATGGGACAAGGGGCTTCTCCTGTTCTCTATCTGCTCTGAATGAAGCTCAACAAAAGCAAAATCAATAAGGACAAGAAGAGGGGAGAAGCCAGATAGCACACTGCATTTTTGGCAATTCTGTCCTCAGCCATGGAGGTAAAACATTGAAATAATTGCCAGGAGATAAGGTATTTGTTAATTCCTGTTCTCTCCCATGGCTTGCCAGGCAAAGCAGTGTTTATAAGGCCAGGTTCTTTTCACAAATCCTCACACAAATCCCACTAAGATCAGCTGGGGTGCTACACAAACCTCCCAGACCATCACATGAGCTGGAGACCGCACCTCTCGTTCCAAATCTGGGTTCCCACATTCAGTACTTTACCTATTCCACCCCAATCTCCGCTGGCTTTACCCCCCTGACTTTACAAGCACCGTTCCCTTTAAGTTCCTCCTGGCTCAGAGGTGCAGAGCCGGGAGAAGGGCCACCCTGGGCTAAAACACACATACAGCACATGACTTAACACCCTGATCCTCCAGGATAAGCTATGAGCCTGTAAATCACCACACTTCCAGAAAACAATAGCCACCTCTTGTTTAAATAAAACTGCACCTGCTACATTAACATACCACCGAACAATCGCTTTGTTTTTCGCCAGGCATCCAGGCTGAAGCCGCTGCTGCTTCCTGACCCATATACTGAAAGGGTATTCTTAGAAGGGGAGAGGGGTTTCACAGAGCGCACCAACTTAGCGGTGATCACCTTCCTTCCTTCTTTTGTACTGGGGGTACTGGTGGTTTTGTTTGGCTTTCAACAGGTTTATTTCCATCGCGGCTCTCTAAGACCTTGCAGCCCTTCTTTGGCAAACGTTGCCTCTCCTTGTTTCCTATCTTGGGCAATCACAAGCTCTCAAGTGCGATTTGGGCCATTTTGAGTAATTTTTTAGGAGATTTTTCTCCCATCCAAAGAGTTTGGGCCAAGCAGGTGCCAGTTGAAAACCCCTTTGCCAAATGTTCAAACGTTGCTAAATTATCTTTGCTCTCCTCCCCAGCAGGTTAATTATGATGCCTGTTTCAAGTTTATCTTTACTCAATGATTTTTTTATTGATTGTCCTGGAACCCTCTCCTAGTGGAGTTATTTTGCTCAAATAATGTGCTCGGTCGGGACTGAAAAATGGACTGTTGGAGAGGCTGGGTCACGGATGCAGGGAGCAGTAAGAGTTTTGTAGAAGTAGGCAGTGGATACAAGAGCCAACTTCTCCATTTCACAAAGAAACACAGTGTCTCCAGTGAGGAGCACGGATGGGGCATTGCTAAGCCAAAAACCAATTTAATTCCTGAATCTGAACGCAAAGCAAACCCAAATCCAGCCCGGCCAGTACATTTCTGCTTAGATGTGCATCTCTAAACAAGCCCCGCTGCCTCCACGCCCGTGTCCACCCACGGCCAGGAGCTCTTCCTCACGACCAGCTTTCCAGGAACGCTGTGCCCACTCCTCCTCACATCCCCTTCCTGGACGCCTGCCCCACGCCACGCTTCCTGCTCGTCCCACGCTGCTCTCGGCCGGATCCAGCACCTCCCAGTTCACGCAATCATTTCCACTCTCTGCTCCCTGAAGCCAGCAAACTTTGTGGGAGCTGTGCTCCACGGCCCCCGTCAATAGTAACATCAAAGCTCCAGCCTTTTAAAACTACAGCTGAACTTATAAAACAGCATCTGGATTCAGACCATCCTACACAAGCGTTAAGAGTATTTGTCCTGCTCCTGCAGGCGCTACTAGTAGGTTACTCCTCTTCCTTTTATTCAAATTACAGCACTGCAGCCTGAGCATTGAGTGGCTTCTAGTGGAGCAGCTCAGAATTAAAGAGAATCTTATCAAGCTGCATTTCGTGGCACTACTTGGGGTTTCAGGTGAATCCTGGAAGCCAGGATTGCATAGACAGTCTTCAGTGAACTTGCCTGACTGACCACCACGGGAACTGGGATTTCCTGTCACACTAACCAGCAAACACACAAGTCCACACCAGCACCGACCACGACTCTTTCATAACAACAAATCTCTGCATGCCTCATCTACAAAGTGCCCAACCAGTCCACTCTCATTATTGCTCCTTTCCAATCAATATATTAAATTACTTTTAAAAAGCTCCCACGTGCAAGACATGACATTTCTCAAAGTTCCATATAGCGGAAGAAATTACCCTGAAAGCCACGTTAACCTCCTGGTCCTCCTATCAGTGAGATGTGTAACCCTATACCAGGGAAACACACCAGCCCTCCTCAAGATCTGCCCTGACCAACACCTGCTCTGCTGTACCCTTCCCCTGTGATGGATCCCAATGGACATCTCTAGCCAATGCCTTGTCCAAAGCCCCCAGCAGCACCGTGTGATTTCACTGCCTCCAGACCAGAGAGCCCAAACTGGGATGCAAAGTCCTGTGTGCCTCATACCAGGAGCAGCAGCACCAAGATGACCAATGGGAATCACCAGTGTCTGCAGAGTTTCACCTCTGTGGGTCCCAGCAGAGCTGAGTCTGAGCAGTGACGGCAGCCAGCCGTGCAGGAGTTGTCACTGTGCCACAAGAAATGCCTCCTGTGGGACAGCCAGGTGCTGGGAAGTCTTTGCAGCCCAGCAGCAGCTTGGGGTCAGGAGGAACCAGTACATCTTACAATGAAGGGAAACTGAGCCAAGATCTGGACCAGTCCCTTCCTGACACGGGGGCATTTGAAATATGGGTCAAGAACAAAGCGTCCTGTTAATAACAGTTTGTTTCATGCAGTGAAAAACGTGCAATATTGGGTTCACAAGCTGAATTCCAAATTGCATGGCCATTTTCCCTTCAACTTCCCAAATTTATTGTAGTATGAGAGCTTGGCTCTCTTTATAGCATTTAAGTGACTGACACATCACTCGGTCATGGACACCCACATCCCCATCTCTGCCATGTCTGAGGGCAGACCCAACACTGGCATGAGAAAATGCTGCCCAAGTTTAACATCTACCTGTGCATCCACAGGACAATTAATTCCTGCTGAGCCCTCGATTATCAGTCTCCTTTCACTTTGCTGTGCTGCAGGCTTCTCTCCTACCTTGCTCCTTCCAAAAGCCAGTTGGCTCTATCATCAACCCTCCCAAAGACAGTGATTAGCCCTGCAGGCATCTCTGGAGTACAGATGGCAGAGAAGCCACCACTGGCAGCATCTCCCAAACTCACAAGGGTCAGAGGCAGATTCTCATCACTGTTGGAGGTGAGAGAGAGACGCCTTCATCCTCATGGCAGGTGGCTGCCTGCTGTAGATACATCCAACACCTGACAGAGGGACCAGCTTGTGTCCCAAAAGGGTAAAGAAAAAAATAACTGGGGAGAGAGGGCAGGGGGTGTCATTTGGCCTTGGAGCAAAGCCTAGAAGAAGCACCGCTTGCATCTTTGGCCCCCACACCCTTCCCCTGCTCTAGCCACTAGAGAGTACTTCTTCCCTTCCCTTTTATCAGTCAGGCTCACAGATTGAATGTTATCAATTGACAGCTTTAAAGCTAAGGAATTGTATAAATTAAATACAGTCTGAAGCAAATATACTGAGGAGCTAGAATTTATATACACACTAGATATGGGAGCTCTTAGTTATTACCCACTTAAGGCTATGGCACTGATGAATGGTAAGGCCACCCCATCCCTGAAGGCACTTTTCATTACCCAGTGTAGGAATATTGAGAGAGTGTGTGTATGTATCCAGCATGACTGCTCATTTCCATAGTTCTCCATCAGGTTTGCATTCAGTTTATAAAATAAAAAATTACTCCAGGGACACATTTCACTCATTCCAGAACCCTTTCTCTCTCCCTCTTCCCCCCCCAGCCCATATCCTGGCTGCCTTTCTCCTTCTCGCAGCCCTGATACTGTAACAATGCCTTTAAATCTGATGGTGCTTATTAAATGAAACAACTTAATTACTATCAATATATAATGCTGTGTACTTCAGCCTCAACCGAGGCGTCTGATCCCATTCTGCCCCTGACCTTTAATGGCCATCAAATCAAAGTAATTTTGGTCAGCTCAGTACAGCTCTGACACATGCCCAGGTCAGGAAGATGAAGGGACACTAATCTACCATGTTACCCTGCCCATTGTTTAATACCTTTTTCAATAGAATCTAATAACTGGAGAAATGCCAGTTTTCTGTCTAGTTTGGGTTAAAACCTCTCTCGCTGAAAATAAATAATTATGGAACATTCTGAATAGCCCAGGGTTTACATAATTGGTGCCTCTTAGACAGAGCAATATACTCGCCTTTGAAGTTTGCAAGGAGAGGAATTTAGGAATTCAAATCAGCGGCAGCGCTCCTGAGTGAGCTGTGCTCTCCATCTTGGAGGGGCCAGCACCAAAGCAGGCTTAATTAAGGGAAGTGAAAACCACTTTCGATTCACCAAGGTAACACAACAAGTGCATTGCTTCCTCTGAATTGAGGGGAAAATAGCAGGAATGCTTCCACTCAACAGCGGCTATTCTGCAGGCTGGGACTCGAGTCCTTTGGAGGGGAGAGGGGGGGGGAAGAAATCTATCGTAAAATAACCAGTAACACAGCACCCCGTGCATAAAGACAACAGGAGTGTTTAGGTTCAAGCATTACTATTTATACATATTGTTTCCCTAGTGCTAAACAAAACAGGTTTTCCCATGCCAAAGCAAGGGATGCTGCCAGGAGAGCTAGACACCCTGTCTGGATCGGACAAATAGCTTGACCTATTGACAGGGCAGCTGGATGCAGCAATATTTTACAGCAGGCTCACTTTGCTAATGCACTCGCACCAGGCCACTCTCAAAGCAACCCACGCTCCAGAAAAAAAAAAAATAAAAAAAAAACAAAAACACCCCAACAACTTAACAGCAGCACAAAAACGTCACATCAAGGCGGATACCAGCGACTCTCTGGCAAACCAGCCCTGGCTGCATCAAATGCAAGGGCAGGAAACTGGGGAAGCATTCAGGGATTGCCAGGTTTCAAACCAGCCCTGCCTCTGTGCTGGTGAAAGAGGGAGGCCACAAATCATATCTGCCCAGCTTTTGAAAACACCAGTCACGGAAGCTGAGCAGAAAACACAGAAGGATGTTTTTGTTAATTACCTGTTTCTCCACTGCCCATTCTTTACCTGAAGTCATTAGTCATGCAACAGAGCGGGCAGGTAACAAAACCCAGCGACGGAGATTTATAGGGCATCTCTCAACCCCAGGGTCCTGCAGCAGCTTACAGGGCTGGGATTACATCATGCCAGAGCTCTTCAAAGGCTGAGGGGCCAAAACCGCCCTCGGTGCAGCCTCCACCACCCCGCAGGTGCCGCTCCAGCTCACCGGGAGTTTTGCAGATCCACAGGGACAGGCTCCATCCCTCCCAGCCCCCGTGCAAGGGGAGCAGAAGCAGGACGTGTTTAGGCTCTGTGCAGCTCGGCCTCTGCACTGTCCATGCAAGGGAAACAGGGAGGAATGCCATCAGCTCCGGGGGAGTTGTACGGGTGTAACTCAGAGCGGGATTTGTAATCAATCCTCGCCCAGACACTTGAGAAGGAATCCAGGGTTTGGCTGTACGTACACCAGAATCACTTCACAACCACTGAATACATTTATGATGCAACTGAATCCCTCGGTGATTTTTCTTAAAGACAAACCTTATCCATTTAGGGTCGATTCTGCATCGTTAAAGTTAATGGGAGTTTTGCCACTTACTTCAGCGACAGTGGGGCTGAGAAGGGATCGGGGCAGAGCAGATCACTCCCCGCAATGCATCAGCTGCATCTCTGGCTGTCAGCTTCTCCAAGAGTCAGGAAAGGAGAATTTTGCTATTATTTTGGAGAAAAGTTTACTCTTACAGGGCACAAACTCTGGGACTTGATCAGGAGTCTGTGACCATACTTTGCCCTCATCCAGGCTGAAGTAAATCCCCAGGGCAGCTGCTGAAATCAGCAGAGAACCCGTCTCAGCCTGGGCAGTGGTCAGCTGGACACAGAGGTGTTTTAGCACTGCCGTTATGTGCTTCCCCCACGCTGGATTTGCAAGAAGATTGCATCCTCTTTCCAGACACAAAGCTGAAGTGCAAAATACCCTTTTGATTCAAAAGTAAGCACACAAAAGCATTTTTCCTCATAAACTGCCATGCAAACCTTTTCCCTTTTCCCCGCCAGCCATTCTCTGTGTCTGATCCCACATCTGTTTGCCCTGAGTGGAAAACACTGGCAAGTTTAAATGGCATGAGTCAACTCCCACAACCAAGAAGGGCACAGCCTAGACCACCAAATCACAGCTTATGAGTCTTTCCTAGCATATTCTGAGATAAAAGATCTCAGTTTTATTCAAACAGAGCCAAACCCTGCTGATACCTAATTTTGCTTCTATTACCTCATTAATAACCTACAGACATTTGCAGCTTACACTTCTTTATGTCTGCATTGTGGTTGTCATACCGAGGCACGAGGGCTATTTCTTGTTGTATTTGTTTTGGGTTTAATTCCCAGCTCTAGTCTATGCCTCTGCCACCTTTTCAGAGCTGAGCTCAATTAACCCTTTTGTGTTCTCTTTGCAGTGAGCAGCAACAGCTGACAAGAAATACATGATCTTTTAACAGCATTAATGCATACATGTGAAAATATTCATTGACAGCTTTATGTAGCGTGGCAATCACTAAAAGTGGGATTTAAAGTACAAAAGTGGCATTTAGTAGTTGAGTGTAAGGGCACGTTCATGTGTCAGTTAATTGCAAACATGTTTAAAATGTGTATTTTCAGCTGAAAACAAGCCTATATGCTTGAGAAATACTTTTCATATTGGTCAGACTGGCAAAACCAAAACCAAGTTAAAGTAATTTGACCACATCAGGTAAACTCCTTAAAAAAAGGTTTTAAATGAGGGATAAAACTGTTTACAAGTTTTTAACTGCAAAATATTTCTTTTCTTCTTGTATCTTGCCAATATCAATAAAGAAACAACATGTATAAATATATATAAACAGACACTTGGCATAAGAACACATTTCATGAAATATGAGTAATAGGGCAGGAAAATTCAAAGTATATTTCTTTTTTTTACTGTACTGAATGGACAGGTTACTGTAAAGAATACATTGTGTGCAGATGGATGAAAACACAAAGCGCACGCAGGATACGTAGGATGTGAGCAGGGTGTTCATTTCCAGGTAGAAACGCAAACATTTTGGTTCATTTCAGATCTCACTTACACTGCACTATTTGGTGTCATTTCATTGACTCCCATGTATTTGGACTCGAGTCCAGCAAAGCACTTAAACACATGCTTAGCTTTAAGCGCACAATAGTCCCCTTGAAGTCAAATTAAGCACATATTTACGTGCTTTCCTGGATCGGGGCCATACTACAGATTTACACAGATGTAAGTGAGCTCAGATGAGCTCAAGCCACAATGTTTGTGTCCAGATTCAAATCCAATTGGCAAATGCTTTCAAAAGCCGGAGGTATTTGGATTAGGGGTTTTGGTCCAAGCCAATCTGTAACTTTAGTACCTGAACCCGCATTTCTTGTGCGCCCAAGACTCCCATCGGCATTAGTGGGAGCTTTGGAGGCACAAGAAGTACAAGAGCAAGACCTCTGGGACTAAAGAGCCAATTTACTTAAACCCAAATTATAACATTTTTTAACCTTTAGATTAAACCAAACTCCCACCAGAGTTCAGCCCTCGCTCCACTACATTTCTCACCCAGCATTTGGATTTTTTGTTTATCGTATTACTATTGCTTTTGGCCAGCACTCACTTTATTATATAACATTAACCAAGGAAAAACTAATGGGCACCATCAAATGGCTGTTAACGTAAAGCACTTACAAACAAGTGCCATTAGTGGGCCAGAAGACAGCACAGGAACTCATTTATGTTACATCTGTTAACGTTGGATAAACACAGATTTACAGTTTATAAAGGGCGAGTGATGCCTCGGTCTGGTCAGAAATTAATTTACAGGTTTCTCCACGGACTTTACAGGTCCAAGCAATTGGGGGCCCCACACTGAACCCCCCAGCTATGGATACACCAGCTAAGAGGTGCTGGAACACACATTGACACACAATTTTACCCACCAGCCTCTAACACAGCCAGCTTTTTCACCTGGGGCATCAGACACACATCAGAGTCCCCTTCCTATATGGGGAAAGAAAAAATTTTTCAAAGCATAAGGAACAGAAGTTATCCCTCCCACTCTGTGGCTCTAGCACACCCTGCATGGATCAAGAGGTTCCTGTTTCTGGTATTGCTCAGAGCAGAGGTGGCTGCTGGCTTTGGGAAGCCTGTGGTTCCCATAAATGTGGGAAACACCAGCACCAACATGGGAAATTCCCCCAGCCCAGCACTGAGGGCAGCACTAGAAGCTGGAGAGCCCTTTCAGCAATTCCTGCCCTCTCCAGAGGATGGTCCTCATCAGCAACAGCCTCCAACACACCCCTCACTCTTGTTGTGGTCAGCAAAGCCTCTGTGGGACAGCTCTGCTGGTTTTATCAGACACCCTTATAGGATTAGCACACCTTTTCTTGGTTATTAACCAAAACCAGAGTGAGGTGGTGCCATTCAATCACCTGCACCACTGCAAATACAACAGGCAAAGCTCTCACAGCACACGGTGAGTGTTCAAGAGAAAGGCAGGCCCTCAGCACCCTGAAAACCATCTCCCTTCTCACACACAACTGACCAGGGCAGCAGGAAACTAAGAAACAGACTGGATTCTGCTGTTGCCTGATGGTCACACAAAGCTGCAGCCAGAAATTAATTATTTTTTCCCTTTTTTATAAGTATTTCTATACATCAAGGAAAGTACAGACAACATGGCAGAGTCATAGGGCTGGAAGGAGAAACAGCAGAAGTGTTGGCATTAAAGGGTGCGACACAAAGTGAAACTAGATGTGGCATTCAACGCCAATTCCCATAACATTTTATCTGTGGATGGGGAGACTGTGCTGGGAACAGAGTGGTTTGTCATTCCCCCGAGCTAATCTCCAACATGATCTGAAAAAGCACGCAGGGGAGGAAAAAAACCTCTTCCTCCCATTGCTTTGGGATTTTGTAACCAACACTGAAAAAAAAAAAAAATCAGTCCCAGTAGACACAATACTAAACAAGTGAAAACTTTGCAGGGAAGAAAAAAAAAAGTAGTTATTTCCCAAGGAAACATCAAACCATTTCTTGTAACATCTGCCCGAATTACAGGAGAAATAACATTTGGATACCAGGTCTGGGATGACACCTTGGGACTCCTGTTATGGTCAGGAGATGGAAACAACCCCAATTTTCACTGTAGGCAGCAAAAAGCAGTAGCACACTTTGCTAAAGCCCAAAACCACACCCTAGCCCAAATCCGCCACTACATGAGCAGTACCTGAGATCATGACTCCCCACACAGCTTCACCTGGAGCAGGGTGCAAAACAAAAGCCACAGTGTCCTACAGGCCAAAGAGCAAAAAAACCTGGAAGAGAGAACCCTGTCTTATACCCAGCACAGAGCTGAACTTTCTGTTCCTTAATTCCCTTGCACACAAGTGTAAAAGAGAGGAACCAATTTCACCGTGATGTGGCACAGCCGACCAGGTCCCTGCACAGCTCTGTGGAGGTGAAGCTCAGGAGTTGTACAATCACCCTTAAAATCTTTCTTTTCTCTTTGTCCTGAGTGATCTTCACCCCTGTATCTCCCACCAGCCCTGTGTCCCATCCCCTCTCAGGCCGTCTGACACATCAGGTGCACGAACACACCCTGTGAGCTTCTGAAAACCTGAAAAATCCTGTTGCAATCACGGAAAGAAATCAGCTGGACAACCTGGGTACCTGAAAGGCTGTACAGGACAACATCAGGTGGGGCACAATCCCAGTTCCTCAGTACATAATTACAAAAGCAGATGCCCTGCTCTTCCATATTGCTTTTCGCTTATTTTTTTTCCTTGAAAAAAATTGTACCTTAGTTAACTGCCTTTCTTCACTCAAACATTCAGGAAACCAGTAATGCTCTAACTCCAGTCTAAAATTTACTTTTCCTCAGGTGGTGTTGCACATCTCAACAGAGTTTTTAAAGATATTAAATAATTTTTTAATTATCACCAAGATCTGCGTAGCTGTAATACTGGGAAAATATCCTAAAAATTGATATAGCACCGAGGGCTAGAAAACACAAGAGTGACTGATGGGTAGTCCTGATAATTCTGTATATCAGGAAGTGGAATGAGAGATGGATAGATAACATAATGTTGTTATATAGCCACAAAAACAAGCCCATAAAGATATTCCCAGAAATTAAAGCCCAGGCTGTCTCACCAGGATTCTTTGCTGTGAAATAAATGATACCTAAGGAAGAATGCAAACCCCAAGGACACACCGAAATACAAAAAGGAGAGAAAAATCCTTATTTTAAAGAACTGAAACTATTTTTTCCACTTCTAAGTGCTAGACACTAAAGACCTTGACAGAGTGAAGATTGCCCTGTGTCTGCTGTCTCCACCTCTGGATGGATCCCAGGGGGAAGAGCCAGCACTGAGTCCATCCTCTGCCAAGGTGGGCTCTTCTCTCACACCACTTTTACACCAGTTTAGCTCCTGTGCTCTGGAGCTGCTCCTTTCACATTCTAAGGGGAAAAAAACCCTTTGAGCCAGTGCTTGTCTGTGAGGCTTCTGCAGCTGACAGAAGCTACAGGCTGGGGAAAAGGTCTGTCTGCTCCTGCTCCTCTGAAGGCTGAGGAAAAGGTATTTTGGAGAAGAAAGGGATAAGAAGCCCCAAGAATGAGAGAATTTGGCTGAAAACCCCACCAGTAAAACATACTTTCTCTTGCTAGCCTCCTGCAGAATATGTCTTCAAGCTATTTGCAGATTTGGGCATACATAAAATATCTTTTGCTAATACATTTTCACGTTAAGTTGATCCAGATTCTTTCTGAAATTAACCACCTTCTTCCAACTAATGTGTGTTAGCCATGTACTTCTATTAACTCAGCCCAGTGTCAAAATACAGCGGTAGAGGTTAATATTTGGACATAGCTGTTTTTCTAGCCATTCATATCGCTTTTATTTCCTTTCCTTTTTTGTTCTCTCCTTAACCTCTTTTTTACTGCTGTTAAATTCCTCGCTCTCATTTTTTGCAGGAGTTCAGCCTTCCAGCCCGCTCTCCGATGCTGTTAGACATCAGCTCGGGCTCAGACTTATTACTTCTGATATGTCACTCCTCAGGCAGGGAGCCTAAAGCAACACTGCTCCCTCCAGCCCTCGCTGGATCCTCACCGACCCACGGAGCACAGCTCTTCCTGCAGCAGGAGCACAGAGGGAATGTGTGGACCTGAAGAGTTAGGGCAGCACCTTAATTTACACTGAGCCTCTGAAACGGGAGACTAAGCAGGAGGTCAAGATGCACAGAGGTGATTTAGCCATGTTAGCTCGCTGGTATCATGTGTAAATATATTTTTACGTGTTTATAAATAAGCGGTATAGCACTGGAGAAGGAGAAGAAAGCAGGAGAGCAGCATATTCAGGGCCTGTTTACTATATGAAAAACACTAATCATCTCTTAAAACAGATGTCCCAAATTATTCCTGTGCAGGAAGGTGCCAGCAGAGCTGATTTGTTTGCCTCCTTCTGCTCGAGGATCTGACAGCAATCCATCAGACATGTCCCATTTCCCAGTCCTCTTCCCCCACCATCCCTCCTCCTCTCTGGTCACCTCCACCTTATTTCCAGTGCTACCTTTGTTGCTGACAAGCCCTTCATTCTAGGAACTCTGGCAAGATGAGTTTGATGATTACTGACTGTCCTATGTACAAGGTGCATTAACAAAGTGAGTAAAAAGACAACAAATATTTTCTTATTCTCTCTGCTCTGTGGCACCAGGAAGTGCAACATATGAAAAGGAAATGCAGTCACTGGAATGAATAGTTCTTTTTTTTGCTCTAGTTTCTTCACCTTTTTTCTTTCCCACTGCATTCCCTTGTATCATTCAAGCTGCATAAATAGTACCGAGCACTGATGAGGTCTAAACTCTGTTTAAAACTCCAGAAAGAGCTTTTAAGGTTATATCTGAGTCCTTGGACCAGTTAGAACTGGAAGAAGAAATGTCTGTGATTTAGTGTCTAATAAACAAACCGCCAAGGTCAAGATGGCATCTTCTCCCATATCCATAACAGCTTCCCTCAACATTTTGAGCTGTTGCATGTACCAGCAGTACTCCCTCCAGTGCCCAGCCATGTTTAATTTCCCCTCCATAAATGACTTCCCAAAGAGAAGTGGGTGTGAATTATTACATTGTAAAATAGATTTTTTAAAAGATGAGCCATGCCAAGTGTAAAATAGTTATTGTTTGAGGAGCAAACACAGTGGAGGTTTGTCCTGTGAATTCTGCACCTTGGTTTGCACACAACCAAAAGGCTGAGGGACGAGTGATTTTAACAGCCTGCTTTAGAAAATGAGCCTGGAGATTGTGATGATCACCTCACCTGTAAAAACCAGGGCTCTTAAATGTATTTCAAATTAGAAATGCTTCACCCTCCAAAAATAAGTGTATGTTGCTCATCCCTGGACCTGGGTCAAACTATTTGACCCTGGGTCAAACTATTCCTGTTTGTTTAAAGGACTGTCCCTTCCAAAGGCTATCCAGCCATGCTGGGCTCAACCTGCAGCCTCTCACAGCAGAGCTGAATGCTGTTGCCATGTCCTGCCCAGTGGTCTGATCCAAAAGCCAATCCAAAGTCTGATCCATTTTGGGAACCTGGAGTGTGTGGCTCTGCTTCCCACGGCAGATCCAAGCACTGTAGGACCTCGGGTTCTAACATTTCTCCCCATTTACAAAACATTATATCGACCACTGTTACGCTGGTAACAAAATTGCAATCAGAAGTCCGGAAATTGCTAAATAAAGCCCATTTTACTGCTTAACTTCAAGGAAAACCATAAAATTATCAGTCCTCTCTTTCCTTGATATATTTTCTTCGCAGTTTGCGATGCTCCATGGGGTATTTCGCTATGTGAACTCCGTGACGGTTTGGCTCCAAATTATCTGAACATAAAACTGAGCTTATGGAGCCTCACTCAGAGGTTGTGTGGACCCTTTTTATTGGCAGGGACTTAAAAAGAACCTTAATAAACCTTATAGGCTTGAGGGACTTTTTGGTTGCTGGCTCTTGCCAGCCACATTGCTCAGGTCCCTCTCTCAGCGCCCATGTGGAAAGTGGGCTGGAACCGCAATCCAGGGATTTTATAGGGCTGGATTACCTGCCGGCGTTGCCTTCTTCCTTCCCTGAGAATCTCGGAGCTGTTTTCTTTGAAAGCAAGCAGGTGATGCTGCAAGGATACTCATAACTTAATGCAGCTTGATCACCCAAGATTATGGACACGGCCAAAACTAATAGGGTCGCCTCAAACAGAGCCAGGGGGGCCATTTGCTGGTAGGGGGAAAGGGCTGGTGTGATTAAAGCTGAAGCACGTCCACCCATGTGCAAACCATGGACTCCTGACTCTGTGGATTTTCCTTAAAGCATCCATTTCTCCTTAGGATTTTATTACTGCCTCCAGTGATGGTGTAATTGCACGTGTAGGGCAGCAGGCCCCAAGTTTAATCTGCATTTCTCAGGGCCTAAGCTCTGTGCGGGCTGCCCGTGTTTGCACAGAGCTCAGCACAACAGGCATCCAGTCCTGGCTGCGTTCTGTGGTTGCTGTTTTAATTCAAGGCATAATAAATAATAATGTCAGGTTGGAAATAAATCTTCTGTGTTTGGTCCATGACTGATCCTTTAGCTTGGTGCCTGGTAGAAGTCCCAGCTGGGAAGGTTTGCTGCATCCCATCCTGGGTCTGACTTTGCACCACCTCTTCTGGCTCCGTCTCAGCTCAGTTTTCACTCAGGGCATTGGTATGGTACAGATAATTTCATCTTTTCTCTCATTTTGAGGCTGGTCACTGATAATAAAGACACTGCACAGGTTGTTCACTCTGATCTGCATCATCTGGAGTGACCTAGTGCATCATTTCTTCATTTCTCAGTTACCTTGGCTTTATTAGGAAGCCCAAACTCCTGGACAGTAATTATTCAGGCAGAGCATAGCTGCTTAATAACATTTTCCCAGGCAGCCAGTGACTACTGAAATATTGCTTTTTATATGAGCTGAAAGAATCAGGACAAATATCTCACGCTGTTTATATTTTACAATTAAGAAGTCTTCATTATTGCTGTAAATCATCATTATAATGACACAATTACAGTGAAACAGCAAAACTATAAAGCAGTGCAGTTAGCTCAGATACAGCTGATATCACTTTGCTTTTCAGTGTTGTATATTCTTAGACCAATGCTCCATGCCAGTCCCTGTAGCCAAAAATACATCAAGAGCCTAAAAAAAGTAAAATAGAAACATCACTTCAAAATTATTTCAAACAACATATTTCCTTTTTTTTTTCCCTTTATACAGAGCCACAAAGAGAATGGGAAAGATTAAAACTCACTAAAAGCATTGCTTAATTCCTCACCAAGGTGCAAGTAAATAAAACGTGCCACGGTAAGTTCAAATCGCAAAGAGTTTTCGAGAGGGGAAGGTTAATCATTTCTGTCAAACGTTGGAAATGTTAAATGGTTTTTAAATCAAAAATATAGGCACCACCAGTGATTCAAGCTGTGCTTTAGACATGTTTGGGGTGATTTTTTTCCAGCAGTCGGTGCTTGTCTCTCACAGACCTTCTGTTTGTCTGAGATGGAATCGGGAGGCAATAAATGGAGCACTTACTGGAGGAACCAGGTACTTGCAGCAGCAGAGCCATTTGTTCAGAAGGTACAAATTCAGGCTGTTTGGAGAACCACAGTCCTTGGAAATGGGATGGAGAGCCCTGCAGTGCAAGCCAGGGGTGCTGGACACCTCCCACACGCCCCAAGTGCCCACCACAGCCCTCAGAGGTCCTCAACCCATGGGAGAGATGGAGCATGGTGGGAAACAAGGATTCAGAGTCCCCACAGTCCCCCCATCAGCCGCGTTCATATTTCATCCTAATGGCTGGAATGACTCTCAAATGAGGCCAGATTATAGGGCCAACCTAATTCACTTAGCCTGATGTAAATCCAGGTATCTGTTACAGCGTCACATGTTGGGGCTCAGCACAGAGCAAAAGCTGCTGATAACCCCCCCAAGCCCCGAGGATGAAGGGAAGCAGATTCCTCCCAGCCAGAGCCAGTCCAAGGCCCGTTGAAGTCGGTACAAGCTCCTTCAGCTCCAGTGGGTTTGGGATAAGGCCCACAGTGAGCTCTGAGCCAGCTCTGCTGCCAAAACGCAAAATCCTTTTCCATTGGCTTTGCCAGTTTGGTGTGATACATGTGTGAAGGAGCTTGGGGCAGGGGGGGAAGTTTTGAGGTTGTTTTTTTTTTTTTTTTAACTGAGGAATGATTTCACCCTTGCCATCATGTGGACTTTGTGCAAAAGAGCAGGAGAGGAGGCGGGAGATCTTTTTCCTAAAGCCACCAGCTCCCCTCTGCAGCATCCCAGCAGAGGGTGGATGTGTCCACCACAGGGACCCCTGGGTGTCTAAGGCCAGCTTGATCCACTCTCCGTGCTGCAGAAGGGCAAATCTGGAGTCATGGGTGGGCATCAGTACAGAGCCCTGCTCACCACACTCTGCTGAAACAGAAGGAGGCCTGACAAAACATGGGATGTGGGACAAAAACATCCCTCAGACACTGGTGAGCCTCCCTTGCCATTATAACAGGACCTGCTGCAAGCTGGTATCATTTTTATCCCGTTTTGCCTACAAAACAACACTGCCCTGAGCCATCCTTCAGCTTTCCCTGCCACTCAGCTCTCTCCCCACTGCCTAGTTTTGTGTTGCACGTGTCCCACACAGGATGCTGTTGCCCCTTTGGCTTTCCAGGGGAAGGGCTCTGCTTTCCTGTGGCTTTCAGAGCATGTAGCCCGGCCAGTCTCAGAATTAAACTGGGGCTTTTCCAGGCTGCCTCAGTATAAACAGTTTCAGTAGGGTACATGTTAGACGGTAAGATCATCTGAAACCAAACATTTTCCCACTGCACACAATAAACATCCATAATAAATTACATTATCCAAAATATATTTATGGCTAATTTTTTAATTTAAACCACCTGGGAAATTTTTGTTGGGCTGGTTGATATGAAGGTCTCAGTATTCTGGTAATCTAATGATATCTAATAGACAAAATAGTATGATGTTACAGCAGTCTCAAAGCTTTCATTTTCTCTATCCCTCTCAGAGATCAAACTGGCAGAGCCCATATTTTTTGAAATTTTATACATAATTGGTGATGCAATTGCCAAAAATAACCTATTCATAGAAGTCTTGCTCTTCTGGTTTCTAACTTACTGTAATCATGGAACGGAGCGGCGCGCTGCTTTGCAATGGAATATGGGTTTGGGTCAGGGAGCAAGGGCTACGATTGTGTTCAGTTTCCATTCTGTGGATTATTTTACAGGCAATTTAAATTTAGTTTGGAGTTTAAACAGGGCTAAAATGTAGTGTACCCATTCAGACATATAAGCAATTCTTCAGAAAAGAAATAAAGCTGTAACTCGGGTATATTTCTTTTCTGAACCAAAATTTTGCTCCAACGTAAGATTTTTCTAAACAAAAGCTATCGGTGTCGAAGGAGACAAGAGTGCTTCTGTTCCATAAATTAAGCCCAGAACTGTAATCCTTCCACCATAAAACTCTCACGCTCATCACAGATCAGCCAAGATTTCCAAAAAGACTCAAGACCATCACAGATCTCTCTCTAGTCAATACAAATCCCAGCTCAAGCCGTGCTGTGGATCTGCAACGAGCGCTGGAGGCTTGGTAGTTGCTGGACTCATTTTAAAGTGCAGCCCATAGCTTTAGCTACTTCCTTGCCTCCTGTTGTTCCTGGGACTTGGAGGCCATGTGGTACATTTCAGCCTTAACTCTGAATTTCCTTTATTCAGAGATCAAACTCTGACATTCCCTCAAGGTAGTGGGGGTTATGTCATTGCATATATCCCAGTTTAAAAGATAATGCTTCACTGAAACAGACCACAGCATTAAACCCTGAAATAAAACGAATTGTATTTCACTTCCCAACTCTTATTGCTGGATTAACTCACATTTCTTTCTCTTTGTTACATATTTAGCACCAAATACAATATTCATTGCAGGCTAGCTTCCCTCCTCCCACACGTATCCGTGGCTGCCCTTTCTTCCAGCAGCACTGGAGAAGGCAATGCCTCAGCATAGCCTAGAAATGCAAACAAAAGGGAGGGAACATAAAATCAGTGAGTGATCAGACAGGGCTTCTTTATACCCTGAGGATTTTGACTTTATTATAGAAAATGGCAGTGCAAAGAGACAGAGTCCTGGGGACAACAACATTTACTTCTCCATCCCCTTCCCCACCTTGCTGTTTCTCTGCCCAGCAAACACCTCCCTCCAGCAGCTCCTGCAGCAAAGGGGTCCTGGAGGGGTTTCCTGATGCTTACTGGTCTGTATCATGAACTCTGCTGGTCTCGTCTGGGTTTAAGAACTGCAGCAGGAACCTGTTGCACAGGAACACGGCAGGAACCCACTGGGAATCCATCACAGAGCAGTGACCAAACCACTGACCCCAGACCCCGTTCTCTGTATCCAAACCTCAGCTCCTACACCCTGTTCCTCCTTCACATCTTTGAAAAACCCATCATTGCCTTTGCCCTCAGACCTGGGGATGGGGCACTTCTGAGGGTGCCTGTGATCCAGGTAAGCAGTGCTGAGGATGGAAAACACTTTGAGCCAGATGTTGGTTCTGCACTGTCGGAGCTGAACCTGGGTTTTTTAATGACCATTTAGTTTTTTAAGTGCATTCCTGTGATCCCAGCCCTGAGCTTATGTCTCCATATGAAACTGCATGGCTTTGACTGGGTGCATAGATTATAAAATCAGGAAGAGTGGTCTGGTCTGCTACCCCTGTATAACACAGGCTACAGGAATTCCCTAAATTAATTCCTGTTTGGACTAGCTCATATCTTTTTAGAAAAACAGCCAACCTTAATTAAGACAAAGGAATTCCACTGATGTTAAAACCCACCCAGCTCTCAGTAAATAGTATTACTGGTTAAATACCTTCACTACTTAAAACACAAACTGCATTTCTAATCTGCATATGTCCAGTTCTAGCTCTGTCTACTGAATAACGTGACACTTGCATCTGCTAGTTTGAAAACCATGTGGGATTAAGCCTCTTTCTGCTCTTCATAAGCCACTTCTTGCCTAACTAAACTGAAATGATGTAAAACTGATTGTATTAAATTACAGCAAAAGAACACCGACTTGCTCCAAAAATGACAGCAAACCTAGTTAAATTTTAAATAAACAAATATTATGAATTCTTGGTTGGAAACCTAAGTGTCTGAACAAGCCCTTCCAAAGCTGAAGTACATTTGTTTAAAAAGTGGGTTACTGCAAAGCAAGGCAATTTCTGTGGACAAGGTTTCATTAGCTGAGATTTATAAAACTCCATCTGCTTCCCCACTGCCCTTTCCTCATCCACCTCGGGCTGCAGCAACCACCGACACTTTCTTTCTTCTGCCACATACCTGTCCTGGCAGAAAATTCATCCCACTTTCCTCTTCAGCAACTCAGACAGCTCTATCAGGGAGCTGTGCTCCCCAGGACAGGCAGAAATACCTGCTCTGTCCAGCCACCTTGACTTCCATGGGAAGTCAATAATTATTTTACAATGGCCATTCCCGCCACAGAAACACACAATCCGTGTGTTTGGGAAGCATCCCAGGGAACAACACCCCGGCTGCTGCATATCAGTACAGTGTTCCCTACATTCCCAGAACATTTCAGAGCCTTTGTGGGTGTACAAATATTGGTGTCAGGACTACGAGCACCCCAGGAGCCTGTGCATGCCACAATCTCTCTCTAAACTATACACTGTACATATATTAATTGCAATTACAAATACCAAATGGATTTACCTGCTTTCCTCTCTCTGTGGGCAGACTCAGGCACATATACTATGCACAGAAATAAACCTGTCTCCGTGGCATAAGCAGAAAAGCGTGTTCTGAACACACATGTGTGCACACATCTCCGTGGGCACGGCCACATACACACTTACTTATGTGCACTTAAATAAGTAGGTGAATAGGTGAATATGAACACTAATAGCCATTTATGGAAACAACAATGAAAGCTGTCCCTGGAGCCCGCCTAGGGTAGGGCAGCCAAAATGATTGAGTATGTACAGGGCACTGCTGCAGCAATGGCACTCGCTTGGGCCTCCTTTTAGAAATGATTAATATTTAACCGGCTTGGTGAACCTGGCTTTGGTTTTAGTTATGATTAGATAACGAGGTGCACAGACCTGTCCCACCGAGGACGTGGTGGGATGTCTGAGCAGCTGCCACTCGTGCTTTGTGAGAAGACAGACAGAAAGTGAGAAGGGGAGAGATAGGAGACAGCGAAAAACAACAAAAAAACCCGAAAGTGCTCAGCTCCGTTTGTGTTTGTTTGGAAAGAAAAGGGGGAAAAACAGCCTGAGAGGCCGGTGTAATAAGATGCTGTAGCTTTCATGAAAGAGGTGAAATAATTTTAAACACAGACACACAATGAGTTTATTTATTTAGAAAGTTGTTAAATAGAGTCTGGGAATTCAAATATTCAATGTTGACATTGTACAGAGCTGGCGGGGAGCCAGCCCCAGCTCTCCGGAGGGACCCAATGGCCGCGGCGCCCAGGCCCTCGCCCCTCCCAGCCCACTAACTAGGTAAAAGCCATTAGTTATACCCACAAGCAATATCTGAATCCGAGTCAAATAATGTTGCCTCAGCCAGCCAACTTCAAAGGCGTGTAAGTGTGTTTGGCTTTTTAGTGCTGGAACTGCAGCAATATGTCACACTTTTGAAAGAGTTTTGTAAACAGTTCCTTCCCCTTTGTAGAAACATTTCTTAAGTTTCTTGTACCCCATGTAAACAGCGTTAATTAACAAGGGTTACATTTTTCATTTACAAGCGGGGCTGTATTAATAACGAGCTCGACTTTCGGACCGTCCTTTTTCCTTTGTGTCCTTTCTCTGCCCGGCATCGCGGCCGGCCCGGGGTGGCCGGGGAGCAGCCAGGAGGCACCGCAGAGCTCAGCCCTGGGCTCCGGAGGCAAAGTTGGTCCCAAATTCGNAGAAAAGAAAAGAAAAGAAAAGAAAAGAAAAGAAAAGAAAAGAAAAGAAAAGAAAAGAAAAGAAAAGAAAAGAAAAGAAAAGAAAAGAAAAGAAAAGAAAAGAAAAGAAAAGAAAAGAAAAGAAAAGAAAAGAAAAACAGGGAGAGAGAATGAGAGAAAGTAAGAGCGGGTAGAGGAGGAGAGAAGAAATGAAGGAAGGGCAGAAAGAGGGAGCGAAAAGCCACACGCGCGCTCTCCGCCCTGAAAAGGGTTAATGAAGCGCCTGGTGAAAATATGCCCGGCATATAATGGGATTGTCTGGCCCGTCCCCGCAGCCCCCCGTGCCCGCGCCTGCCGCGCAGGAGCCGCCCGGGGACAGCGCCGCGCCGGGGATGCCGTCGGGCCGCGCCGGGCCGGGCGGTGCCGAGCCGGGCCGAACCCGGTGCCGGGGCGGTACCGGCCGGCGGCAGCAGCGGCGGGGCCGGGCCAGGCCGGGCCGGGCCGGGTGCGAGAGACAGAGGGACAGAGGGACAGAGGGACAGAGGAACAGAGGGACAGAGGGACAGAGGGACCGCCGGCCGCCCGCGCTGCCGCCCCCGTGCCGGGCCCGGGACATCGGCACCCGGTGCCCGCGGCGGTGCAGGCGCCCGGAGGCGGAGGCGATGGTAAAGCGATGGCAAATAAACAGCCTCGCCGAGAGGGCCGGCAGCCGGGACACGGCAAACATCTCCCTGCTCGAAAACAAATTCCCGGACAGTCTTAAACAGGCAAATAAACTTGCCGGCTCTGTTTTTCAATCAAGCCTTTTAAGTACTAGACTGAGGCAAATTACAGGCGCAGGAAAACCTGCTGAAACTTAGGAAAGTGCTATTTTACTATCTCAGATGGTTAGAGGGATCTGGATCTACCTTGACTGCACTAAATTGCCTGTAAAAGAGTGGTGATAAAGTGTAAAAGTAACAAGTGCCTCCTTATTCACGTGTGTTCCCCTAATCTGATCACCTTCTGTCTCTTTATGAGGCTACTGGGTGGCTGGGGCTACCCCGGGCCGGCTGCAGGGCTGCGGCGGCCCGCGCTGGGGCGGGGGTTATTCGGGGATACGGTTTCACCAGGAGGACACAAACCCACCCGAGTGGAAAAGCGGCTGCCCCGGGGCCTGTCCCGGCTCCTGGCGGAGCGGGGATGCCCGTGCAGGTGCAGCCGGGCCCGCAGCCCCCGGGCCCGCAGCGCTCCCCGCACCCCGCTCCTCACCGCCTGCCTCCCGAGAGCGTGGCGGGCACACCGACTTCAGCCTGTGCTTTGCCTTATTTTTACAGCTGGACGTTTAAAAATTTCACTGGCTATTCCCCGCGTGGCTCTTTTTTCTTTTTTTCTTCTGAATTATTTTTCTTTTTTTTTTTTTTTTAAAGAGGGGGGCAGAGGCTCGAAATTATTTTTTAGCAATTTTACACTGAGGTCAAGAAAATACCCTTCAGTTATTGCCCCTTAATTAGGAGGGAAAAGCTGCCCTGTGTATTGGCGACAGTCACGCAATCCGGGCGATTTTTTTGTTTTATGCGTAAAGCGGTAAAAGTGAAATAATACAAGAAACGCTCTCTATCCCGATCTGTATCTTTTTCCACGTAAAAGGGTGATGGCTGCAAAATATTTTCCTATTCCGAACTCAGACAGAAAGAACTGAAAAGCTAAAACCTTTATCTCTCGAACGACTAAATTAAAGGGGTCGCCTCCAACCCTCCTTCCACTTGCCATGAAACTGAGACGCTCTTCGGGGGGAAAGAAGCAGCTTTTCGGAACACAAAAAAGAAATAAATCCCGGCTTTTTAAATATGATTTCCTTCATGAGTCCGATTGTAACCGAAGGATTATTTAATGCAACACATCTGTCTAGGAGGGGAAAGTGCTGCTGCTGCTGCTGCTGCTGCTGCAAGACGCACAAAGTTTGCAGTGGATCGGATCTCGCCCGCGGAGCTGGAGCCGGAGCAGGAGCAGCAGCAGGAGCCCTGCATCGCTGCGCAGCGAGCAAAGCAAGGGAAAGGCGAGGAAACCTGACGGATTTTGTCGGGGATGGAAGATTTTTCTCCTCCATAATTAGCTCCAAAGCAGGGACGGCAACCTTGAGATTTAAAAATATATTTGTTTTCAAATTGAGGGCGCTGGATTATCCACTTTAAGATCAGCTAATCAAACGCAGGTTGCTGCTGTTGTTCAGGTTCACAGAAAAGCTGCTGATGATCCACAGACATCTTTCACTTCCCCTTTTCCACGCTTCTCTATTTTTTCCCCCTTCACAAATAAAGAGTAAATAAGCATCTGCTTTTTACGTCACGCGACTTATGCAACATTTCATCTGCCTTTTTTTTTTCTCCTGCCCATCTTTTTTTTCCACTCGGGAATGTGAGTTGCCATCGCCATGGATATCAAATGAAACTTGCCCAGATGTGTCAAAGAAAATAAAGACATCAGTTGCTTTTAAAATAGGACGCGAAAGCTGGCGAAGTTTTGTTGTTGAGTCTCTCATAAAAAAAAAAAAAGAATAAATTAAAAAAAAAAGAAGCCCCAACACCGCAGCAGTTAAAAGCAGAGATCTCTATCATAAAGGAGAAACAGATGGGGTGAGCGTAAGACAAATAATTAAGTAAGTCGGGCTTTGCGTGTGGACGGCCGAGCCCTCGCCTCGCGGAACACAGACCTTCGGGCGGCCAAACTGCATTAAAAAAAAAGTGCTGGAAAAGCGCCTGAAATTACAACATTTACATCAACTTTTAGCGGGTGACTCCAGCGGGCTGCGAAGCGCTCCGCGCTGCCCGGCGGCCCCGCTGTCCCCCGGCCGAACCGCGCGGAGCATCCCGGCCACGCGGAGCGGCCCCGCCCGCCCCCGCGCTGCCCCGCACGCCCCGGCGCCGGGCGGTTCGGTTCGGTTCGGAGCGCTCGGGGAGCCGCTTTTCGGAACGATCCCGCGGGCGACAGCCGCAGGGCCCGGGGGTGGCCGGTAGCTCCGCGCCGGCTACCTGCGCCCCGGGCTCGCCGCCTTCCCCGCGGAGCCGCCGCTGCCCCTCCGCGCTCACCGCCCCCCCGGCGGCCCCCGGCCCTGCCACAGCCCACAGCGCCCACTATAGGGCCCGGAGCCTCTCGCACCCCCCCCTTCCCCGACCCCCCCCCACTCCAGCCCCCGGCGGCAGCAGCAACTTCCAGCGCTCGCCACTGAACTTTTCCTCAACTCCTTCCCCACCTCCCTCCGGCCGCCCGCACCCCCGGCCCGGCTCCGGCCGCCGCACCCCCCCGCCCCGGTCCCCGCCGCCGCCCGCCGGGCCGAGCCGGGTCGAGCGGAGCCGAGCCGGGCCGGGCCGGGAGGCTGGGAGGGGATGCTGCAGGTTGCCGGCGAGCTCCGCGCCGCACCAGACATGTCTATGCAACATGGCAGAGAGGGAGGGTGAAAAGCCAAGAGAAAGGGGTATTGCACCTACTTGCGGCCAGCTTCCTCGCCCTGCCCTTGGATCGCATGCTGCCAGTCCCGCGGCCGATGCTGGCGTGGGCTTGGGGTGGGGGGGGGCTTTTTTTTTTTTTCCTCCCGGAGCTTTTCCTCCTTTNCCTTTTTCGCTCCCCCTCTCCCTCTCTCCTCTCCCTCTCCCGCACACACACTCTCCCTTTCTCTCAATCCCGGCTCGCTATCTCTCCAGCATTGTCAGTTTGGACACCTTCGCACATGCGCACGGGCGGCTCCCCCCCGCTCTTCAACATTTCAGCGCCGCCAAAAAAAAGTTTGCAGCGATCCATCACCGCCGGTGGGGACCCTGACAGCCGGCACCGGGGCCGGGACGGGCCGGGACGAGGCGCTCAGCCGCCGCCGGGCTGCGCCACCGCGGCCGCGGGGCAGCCGCTCCGCCGCCTGCGCACCCGGGAGGGGTCACAGCGGGGGAGACCCGCGCTCCCGCGGGGCGAGGGCTGGGGGCGAGAAGCGACACCTTTTTTTTTTTTTTCCCCTGCTTTTTTTTTTTTTTTTTTNCTGCAGTCTTTGCGACGTTTAAATAGTTTATTCCCGCCCGGCAGCAATTACCGTAGATCTTTCCGCATATATAGGCAGAGAGATATAATTTGATTACATGTTTTATTATGTATGCGTACCATGAAATCGTACACTTTCCCGGCGCGCACACTTTTTCGCCACCTTGAACTCGGCTCAGCCACCGCCAGTTGGGCAGAAAAAAAGCGTTTTAAAAACAGTAACACCGACCGCTCTAATCTGTTTTAATTACAGGGTTTGCCAATCAAAGAGGGAGCGCGCAGAAATTGGGAACTCCTTTAGGGGATGGCTGTGTCCGAGGTATGAATCAATCCAAACTACGTATAGATTTTCCCCTGGTACAACCTCCTTGCATTAAACAGTTTTGTTCAATACCTTCCATGCGCTATTTATGTTCCCATTAATATCTGTTGCAAATCCTGCCAGACACCATAAAAGAAAATTACAATCTTTCAGACTCGGGGCTGCGCCAGTACATACACGCTGCTCAACTTTTTGTTTTAATAAAATCCTCAGCATCGCCCCTTCCCCCTTCAATCCCACCTCCCACCCCCCGGCTGCCGGTGCTGTGGATCGGGGCCGCCCGTGAAGTCCCCCCCTCGCCCGGCGCCCTCCGCATCCCACCGGTGACAACCCCGCGCGTGGGGCGGGGGCACCGCGGGTCCCACGCTGCTGCCCCAAACGCCCGGCAGACAGGCGAAAGCACTTGAACCCGCACTGCGGAGCCGTCCTTGATGCCAATCGGTTCTTTTTAATCTGTAACTTGGATTTTTATTTTTTTTTTTTTTAAGGACACGCAGCTGCTCTCTGCCCACTCCACATTCTCCCCGCAGCCGGGCAGGGGCGCATCGGACTCCCTCGGAGCAGGAGGGGCAGGAGGGCACGGGCCTCCCCCAACCCCCTGCACCCATCGGGGTGCCCTGTCCGGGCTGTCCCGGGAGGAGCTGGGCCACTCTGCCCCGGCGGAGGCAGGGCCGGGACAGCCGGGGTGCGGCCACGGGCTGCGCGGGGGATGCGCGGGGCCGGGCCGGGAGCCGGGGCTGCTCTCGGGGTCCTGCCACTGCCCGACCCCCGACCTCGCTCGCAAACAGCGCCTTTCCTTGCGGGGCTGCACCGAGCTGTCCCCAGATCACCCCACACACACACACCCCGACCTGCGGCGCCGGGTGACGTGGGAAAAATGAAAACGCCCGTGAACTTTGCAGATCTCCCCCCGCCTCCCGCGCCCCCGGTTTAAGCGGAGACCCCAGCAAAGCCGCCGGCCGGGCGGAGATGCGCGTCCTTCCCCGTGCCCGGGGACCGGCTCGCAGCCGGCCGGCCGAGCCCCGTGCGGGGCCGGGGGCACAGATGCGACTTTCTCGGGCGGGCAGCCCTGACCCCGGCCGTGCCCGCCTGTCACCGCCACCTGCCCGCCGTCCCAGCGGCCCCGGGAGCCCGGCAGGTGCCGCGCCGCCCGCCCGGGGCTCCGGCCGCCGTCCCGGGCCGCCCCCCGCCGCCCGCCCGGCGGTCCCAGCATCGCCCGCTCGGGCCCGTCATGTTCTCCCCCTTCCCCGAAAAGTCCCGGGCAGCCCCCCGGGAATTCCGTTTCGTTCGTGCGGGGAAGCTCCCCTGCGCCGGCAGCCTCCGCTCCCTCCCGGGTGGGAAGCGACTGGCGGCGGGGATGCCGGGGTCGCGTTCGGCAGATCCACGGGCAGAAACAGAGACTAAAATTTGGGGATATATTTTTTCCGGATGAAGGGGTGGAATCAAATCTATTTCTAATACAGCCTGGGAGACCACAGGCACCCCCTCGTACACAGGTTTCAGTGCTCTCCCCGTAACAGGAAATTTTCTCTTCCTTACATTATAATTGAACAAGCTCCGCAGTCTACTTGGTGAAAAGTTGGAATTCTTTATCGAGGTATTTGTTGTGCTATTCTTTCTGTGCAGTGAACTTTACATCGTGTTGTTCAATCTCAATCTATATTCTCCTAGCTACCAGTAAGATTAATTTAATCATTGTAATGCAATTATTAATACTGTTTACCCAACGCTTGATTTCAGGTTTGCTGTTAAGAAATTAAGTTTCTTGCTGGGTGACCGAAAAGCTATGCAGGGATTTCCAGCTCACGTCGAAATGAAACAGTCCTCTTTATTTAGTCTCAGAACTCCAGCTTTCAGCCACGGGCTCAATTAGCCAAAATGGAAACAATTTTCATTCATTGCAATAACTCACTGTTCTGCTGATCACTTTCAAAATATACACTTTATTATTATATGCTGACCTCGGTGCCGCGAAGTGGCAAGGCTAGAAAGAGGCAGAGGGATCTCTCCAGCCCCCTTGGGCTGTAATTATTAGAAATTAATTGGGTTCAGGACCCTGGGTAGCATGGGTAAATTAATAGCTTGTCTGGTTGTTTAAATCCGAATTCTCAGTCCACCGGAGAGCAGGGGAGGGAGGCTCTCCCTCCCCAAACCCGCCCCGGGAGAGCGCGGCAGGGCTGGGGCAGCGCGGAGCCGCCGGCTGATTTCCCTCCTTCTTTTCACCAAACGCATTGTTTTCGGGGAGCTATTTAGGGGTTAAAAATCAAAAATAAAGATCCTGTATACTTGGAGCTGTCGTGCGGGAGTAAAAGTGAAAAGGGAGCCTTAGGCAAAAGGAAATTACTGCAAGCCCGCGTGACCTTTCCGAGAGGTAATCAATCAAGTGATCAACAGGGATATTTATCATTGCTAGATGGGGCTACTTTACAAATGCACAGGAGGGGCGGCGGGGGGATACACACACACACACACAAAAGTTTGGATAAACCCGATAAGTCTGAAGACAAATACGGAGGCTTTAATCACTGGGAAGATTGCACATTTTCTTTTCTGAGCTCTCAGAAGGAAAGGAAAGGAGAAAACCGCTGCAAAGTTTCCCAGCAAAAAAAAATGCCTCTTGTCCTAGGTGGTCACATGGAAGCTGTCCACTTTGCTTTGCAGTCCTGGGAAAGGCTGGGAACGACAGATGTGATTTAAAAAAAAAAAAAAAAAGGCACCAAATACAAGGGAAAATAATAGCTAGAGATTGAGGCTTTGATAACTGGGCTCGGTGTTTGTTTTTATGTAATGTGTTTTTATTTGCTGGCTTGAAACTCGGAGCAGTGGAGCTCAGCCCTGCCTGCCTCTAGTCCCCGAAACGGTTAACTCGGAAAACAAAACAAAAAAACCAACCCACCCCATGCCCCCTACTATATGAAATCAGCGATCTGGTTCAATTAAACTTGCTCTCCGTAGCATAAAGCATCCACCACAATACAGGCAATGAAATCCAACAATAAAAGCCCATGCATTTTCTGCACAGTTTCCTTCTCCCTTGTAAAACATGCCGTCGTGTAAGCACCAGACATTTAATTTTGCTTCCTATAACTTACCGGATTCCTTAACAAACCTACTCTGACCACTTTTTTTTTTTTTCCTTTTCTCTCCCCCTTTTCTTTATTTTTTTTCTCCCTGCTTTGCGCTGTGCTCCACGCACACGCCTGCACAAAGCCTCGCTGTCTGCGCCCTGCGCTGCTGCCTCTGTAAACGACTTTAGAGGAGCGGCAGCGCCCGCGGAGCCCCCGCCGCCCCTCGGGAGCGCTGCTGGGCCCGCGCTTGCGGACAGATCCGCGGGGAGAGGCTGCGCGCCCGCGGGGCCGCTGGGGAACGCGGAGCAGCCGCGCGGTGCCGCCGCCGCCGCCGGGGCTCTCCCGGCCCTGCGCGCTCCTGAGCGGCCCTGCGCGCCTCCGCACCGTCCTGCGCGCTCCCGCAGCGCCCTGCGCGCCCCTGCGCGGGCTCGCCGGGCCCTTGCGCGCCCCTGCGCGCCGCACCGCGGTCTGCGGCGCCCCCTCGCGGCCGCAGCGCCGCACTGCAGGGCGCGGGCAGGAGGGTGCGCACCCCGCGCTGGAGAGAGACAGAGAGAGAGAGAGAGGGCAGGAAACCCTCCCAAAAAACGGGCTTGGATGGGACGCAGGTTTAGGGTCCGGTACCGGCGCCTGCCGGGAAGCGCAGCTGGCTCGGGGTTTGCAGCAGGGCTGGAACGAGGCTGTCCCTGGTGGAAGAACCACTGAAAACACGCGGCTGTGAAGAATGAGATGCATTCATAGGCGCGGAGACACGCACAGCGCGGCGGCGAACTCTGCACAACACTGCCCGAGAAATGTTTCCCTGTGAAAATGGTGCAGGGTGCCAGCTATGAAGCAGATCTTGTTTCTGCCTGTAGGAAGGACCTGGATTTCCACAACACTGAGACTAAAAGGAAAACAGAAGAAAATGAACGGGCCAGAGGCGAAACTGAAGGAGCGGCTTGGAGGCCACTGTGGTAAATGAGGACACCGGAAAACTGAACCTGATTTTCTGCTTCCTGGCAGATTTCCTATGTTCCTTTGATATTTGGTTGCATTCCCTCACCCCTCACCTGAAACGGGCAGAGGCTTCCCCAAAACCAAAAGCTGGAGGTCTCTGTTTTAAGGAGCACAGCAGGGTTGTTTGCCTCTGTCCTCAGTCCCACTAGAAGATGGCGATGCAGGACCATCCCTGAACATGAAACAGGACTCACATATTATCTAACTCAACCAAAAAAACTAATTTACCCCTCTACCAAAGAGAGGTGCAATCAATATCCCCAACTCAAGCTCTTTTTCAAGACTAAAAGCACTTTCTGGCCAAAAATGTCATATCCTCATATCTTCAAGAGGTTACCCCCCAGTATTTCTTGCTCTTAAAGGAACATCAGCAGAGAAATGCAGTTGAAAAAATTAAAGAGTAGGAGGGGGAAAGTATTTACAGGCCACTAGAGAAAAACAAACATGTTCTGAATGTAGACAAAACATTGAACAGAGAGGAATTAATAGTACTACAAATCAAAAGGGAAAAATGTCAGCAAAGATCAGCAGAAAGTGAACATCCTATTTAAAGCAAAAATAGAAACAATTGAAATCGCAGAGAAACACAGAAGGGGGAAGGAATTTGAAAAGCAACCTAAAATCAAAATAAAGGAAAGGAACAAATTTAACTGGATACACAGTGATAGTTAAAGCTGATGCATGAACATTTCAAAAAACTGAAGTCCCACCATGAAGGTGGGTCAGCATGTGAGAGAAAACCTCAGTTGGTGAGACGCAAGAGTTTTGTGATTTACACCCATTGGGCCAGGCTGGCTCCCATTCTGCAAAGTGAACTGGGCAAAGCTGGAAAATCCCTGCAGAGGATAAAAGGGGATTTCCCAGTATGTCCCATAACCTCCCTCTTCCTCCCTGACCTCCCCAGTGATTTTCCAGAAGGAAGGAGCTGGGGACTGGTGAGGTCTGGGCTTTGAGGAGCTGTTGTCCCCTTGGGCCAAAGTAAAGAAGATGAACAACAGGGGCTGTTCAGCTTTAGCAAGTCACTAAAATACTGGTGAAGCAGTTTCTTCAGCTGAAGCCACTTTCTGAAACAGGCCATGAAGACTGGGGAAGATTTGGATATTAATCTGTTTAAAGAAAATATGACCAAATGTAAGGAGTAAAATTGTAATGGGATGATGGCAGACAGGCTTCCAGAGCTGGTAATGCTGAAATGAATGGAATTTTGAAACGAAGAAATTAAACCCTCTCTTTGTGTGGTGAAAGCTGTGTCATGACCACGGGCTGTCATCACAAACGTGGGGCTCCCCCTTTTTTAGGGCTTTATCTGCTTTCACTCACGGCGTGACTTCCAGGCAGGAGTGGGCTTCTTGCTGCTTGTCTTTAAAGGAACCACAAAGGCAGGTTAACACATCAGCCTTTATAAAATCCACAGCCCCATTTTTCCCCTTAAAGCATAAGGAACACATTCATATTTCACTCTCATTTCTTTCCAGTACAAAAGCACGGGGTCAGAATTAATGAGCAAAGTATTTGTGTGACGTTTTATATTGTATTGGCATTTATATAGTGCTTTTCACAGGCTTCATGTCAAAACCCTTTACAGGGCAATAAATCATATACCTTTCCTGATGAAATTGTATGTAGGCAATTGGGCACCTATCCTGCCCTCAGCAATGTCCCACATGCGAGACACGGGGAGTGTGATGAAACCTGCAGAAGTGGGTCTGAAAAAAATGGATGTAGGTCAAACCTTCCCCCCTTAATATCCTGCAACACGTTAAAAAGTCTTTAGAGCCCACTTGAACAGCCACAGGAAAGACCTAACCTTAACATGACAAAGCTTCTATTACAGTCTGAATTACTCAACATGCAAATCGAATTGTGGGTCTTACACTTAACCCCAGGGTTTTTTTGCCTCTGAATTTAAACAAGTTGTCCATTTACATGGAAAATAAGGAATTTTTTTTTTCAACTGAATTAATTTCTAAAAATAGTGTCCATTCACAAGGCTGAACCCAAGTACCGAGTTTTGGTTGTTTGGCTTTCTGTTGGCATTCACAACTATCCCTCCTAACACGAAGTCTGCAATGTGACAATGCATCTCTGCCCTGCTGGCGTTTCCCTTCTTATTTGCAGTTTTTTCAGATAACGAAGAGTAATGAAGTTCTGAGCACCGTGTGCCCGATTAGACTGACTCTTTTACACGTTTATTTGCATTCCTGCCGTGTTTCCAAAGCCACTTCGGGGTAAGGGAAAAAAAAATGGAAAGTCGATTAAAGTCTTCTGGGGGCTGGGAAGCAGGAGCCGCAGTCCTGCTCCGCTGTCTGTCTGTCCGTCTGGGGGAATCACAGCGCTTTGCCCCGCTGAGGGATTTTTGGATTCCATTGGTGCCAAAGGAAGCTTTGTGGAGAGCCCCTCCCTTTCAACCCAGCCCCCGAGACGGCACAAAGGCAATGGCTCAGGAGCAAATGGAAAATCTTTGCAGTAGCTCAACGCCATTCGAAAACCACTTTTCCACCTCTGCTATCTGTAACACGCGAAAACCGATAACGTTCTGCACATACTGGCTGACAGTTCAAATGCATTAGAACCAACCTAGTTATGATTTATTAGCCGGAAGAGCTGTTAGAATAATTTATAAATGCAAAAGGATAATAATTTTAAAAGTGCTGCTCTCCACCGAACAGACATTTAGATTACTTAATCTAAAATCAAAGTAATCCAGAAGTAGAACAAAAGGTAAAAGCACGCTGCCAGCTCCATTAAGTGCCGTGGGCTGTGTTAGAAGCGGAGGGTTCTTGCATCTCTGCTGATTAATGTGCTGTGAGACCTGAGCGCTGGCTGTGCGGATGCACAGCCGAGGAATGAACTAACCTCGCCTCTTCTTTGAGTTTTGTGTCAGGAGCTCTGCAAGGAGCTCAAATTCACACACTGTCCTCGTGCTCTGATGGCAACAGAGCCTAATTTCATCTCTTGTTCCCATCTGGGTACACGATTTATTTACCGGTTTAAAGAATGATCTGTGAATAATGCACATGCCCGGACTTTGCTGAGATGGATGACAAGGATAATTAAAATGTTCTTTTCAGTGGGAGACACTACCAGCACCAGCAGTTAAAGCTGAAGTTCAAGAGTAATCAACACATTAAAGCCTGAAATTTCTATTCTCTCTGGCAGTAATACACTTGAGGATTAAATTAGACAAAATGTTTGTTACAACCAATGGACTTCTGTTAGTATTCAGGATTATGCTCCCAGTCAATCTTTGTTATGCTTTTGGTCCTATATATTCTAAAGGTCTCAATTTCCCATTTTCATAATTTTTTGATCAGTTTTCTTTAAACTGGGAGCCTTTTACTTTTCACTTTAAGAATTACTGCTTCTTCTTAAAACTTCTAGCAGGTTATGGTATCTGGAATGAGTACTAAGGGAAAGGAAACAAGCTAAAATAAATTACTATCTAATCTAACCCATCTGACTACTTCTAAGGTACCTATTATTGTGGTATCAAAGTACTGGATCTCTGATAGCATGGGATCTTTGATCTTAAATTGGACCTCCAATAACATTTTTAATTAAGCATCTTATTTGATGCCTGCTGGAGCTAAAATGCAAATAGTGTCGCATAAAGAATGAAAGTTAAGAGAGCAAGGAACAGAAAATGATGGCTGGTTATAGTGTGGTTATTGTACCAAAACAAAGAACCCCATCCTCCAGACCCTGTGGAATTAAAACAATCAGCCTCAAGGTTCAAAGACTGAGCAGAAACTACCTAGAAATGAAAAATGTTTTTAATTTATTAAAATTAATAGCGAATAAAATAGTTTATCAGAAGCAAATCTGAGGTACTTAAAAGAATCACTTAGAAAAATTGTAATATTTTTTTACTTCCCTTGCCCTCCAGCACCCAGCAAATATTCCATTCTGTTACAGTCCTTCGATAGGAATTTTGTAGGAATTCTACACTGGCTGAGACAAACCATGTTTGTCCTCTTTGAAAAGCGTTTCCAAATCGCTTTGTGCATAGGAATCACTGCTATTAAAGCACGAATTCACGGCCAGACTTTATTCAGCTACATTCCGAGTTGATTTGGAAGCGATTCCTGAGAGACACGAAGAAGAAAATCATCCTCAGAGCACTTCTGTTTCAATTCGTGGAGGCTTTTGTGGGAGCACAGGTCGAGCCACACCTTGTGTCAACAGAGGGCACACACAGACAGCGGCTGACAGCAGCCTGGGCTGCTCAGTTCCTCCCGCACCAAATCAGAATTACTCCCTCCTATGTCATGTGCTGCTCCTTCAGCTTAGGACATGAGGACACACAGCACTGCTCAGGACTTTCTGCTAGATATGGAATCCCCAAAGGAATCCACGGCACTTAAACCCAATGAGTATTAAAAACCCATCAAGTGCAGTGTCATAATACTTTGACTGCAGAGTAATTCTTTTTAAAAATGTCTCTGCAAGTTTTTTTTTCTAAAATATTCCCATTTGTTTCTTTCATTCTGCACTCATCACCATAATAAGAGCACACTAAACAGCTCTTAGACCTTTTTTTTCCCCCAGAGGAGGATGAGTATATGTGATTTGTAAGATTTAAACTTTTCTCTTTGATACAACTCTGTGTAGAGATATGACCACTCTGACAGCTCTGAAGTCTCTTGGTATCTGTTCCTGGAAGAAGGCAGAGTACAATCACTGGTCATCCACACTTATTTGAGGTCAAAATTCAGCTCTTTTATGTAAATTTTTACATAGATAATTACAAAAAAAAAAATAGCCACAACTCCAGCAAGCAGTAAATAACCATGGGTATCAGATTCCAGAAGGAACAATGATGGAATTTACATTTATTTCACACTGCAGCTGGCACTCCTAACTTCAGGAACCAAAAAAGCCCATGAAGGTGAAGAGGCAATTTGTGATTTCCTTCAGATGAAGCATCAGGGGTTGGTGCTGATGAGGGGATCAGTTCCAGCAGAGCCATCCCATCACCTGCCAGTCCCTTGAGATCCCAGCAGACCCTCCCTGATCACACAGCAATGCTCCATCCACGTCTCATATTTGAGCAGGAGCTGCCAGTTCTGCACAGGACAATCCGTGAAGAACAAGTGACAAGACCCCAGAGAAGGGGCAGGAGAGCAAACATCTCATTTTTCTCCTTCTTCACATTTCCTAAGGTAACTGTGGTTTAGCCTTTTGGTTTTCATTTTCCAGGGAAGTCCTTAAGCCTAGTTCAGAGCAGTCTTTATGGCTGAGAGCTCATTCATCAAGAGCAAAATCTCACATGCAAAAGTTCATGACAGAGTGGTGAGGTGCAAAGTTGAAAGAGAAGGAAAATAATTTTTCCCACCCCAGAAATCCTTTCAGAATTTCAGACGCAACAAGATGACCTTAGAAGTGGGATTTGCTTGTTGTTTGGGGATTTTGTTTATTTTTACAGAAGCTCAGGAGAAAAAAAAAGCACTCTAACATCATCATGGCTGAGAATTAGGACTCTCTTGGAATGTGAAGACTTTGGGGGTTAAATCCTTCTTCTCAGAGAAGCAGATCAGGGTTAGAGCCCACCCCCCTCTAAAGCCTAGCCTGAAAAGAAACATTTTATTACAGAAGTTTCACTGAAACTGGCGTGTTCCCACAAAACGTTTCAGTGGTGAGAAATAAAGAGTTCCCAAGTGTAAAGCACTGCCAAAAAATTCCCTATCATTTCTAGCCAGTGAGCAAGGAAATGTGTTATTTTGCCATCAGTGGAGAAGGGAGCCCCTGTCCCAGTGGGGCTGTGAGGTCACGCTTCATCTTGTCCCCAGAAATTTGTGTGTGCACCCACAATCCCAGGTACCTGGGATAATGTAGGGCCATTTTCTGATGCATTTCAGCAGTTTATATTGCAAATGCCTGTATAGAAACAATAAACATGGCTAAAGAGCACAGGCAGAAAGCCACAGTGACCCCTTTTCTATCCTTTTACAGCAATCTCTCTTCCCTGCATACACACATCCACACCTTTCACCAGGTACGAAGAGACTTCGGAAAGAAATCTTTCCAAAATATTTCCTCTTCAAAGTTATATGCTCTGAAAAGAGAGGTGGGATCCAGGTTTCACCTCTGGCACTTAGCACTTGCCTCTTGCTCCCATGTTGGGAAGGGCTGGGAAAGAGAAGCTCTTACTTTGCCTGAAATTGAGGGCAAGGTGACACCTCCCTGATTTGTCAGAACTCAAACTCTTTCTGGAGGACAAACTAATCAACCCACTCTAACTCCATCTTCTTCCCAAATTTCCTTTGCTATCCCCAAACAAACAACACAGCACCTGCTGTTATCGCAACAAAGCAAGTCCTACCAGAGAGGAAAAGCACTTCACGTTACAAAGAACTTCTCCACTGGCTTCTCTCAAACAAAATCCAGCTGGGCAAAATAAATCTTGTTTTCTCACTGAAGAAGTCCTCATGTGCTCAAAACACCCCTGAAAGGACTCAAATGCTTCATCCAGTTTTTAATTAATTCTATCTAGACGCACAGCAGTCTGAGAAGCTGTAGTGTTATATATATATAACCTCCTTACATTTCACTATTTACATTGTGTTATTCTCTGGCTATTTCCCAACTTCATTCACTCACCCTAGAGATCAATTTAGGCACCAAAATAAAATATGATCTTATCTTTGCACTGCACAGAGGAGCGAAACAAAATTTCTCACGGGAGACAGGGGTTAAGGCACTGGACTGGGTGTCAGAGAAGTGGTGTTCTATTCTTGGCTCCACCACTCACTTGCTGTGGGAGCTTGTAGAGCAAGATACAGAGCAGGAATGGAGACTCCAGCCAAGAAATTTCTCCTCTGTAACTTTTCCTCTTTCATTATGCAGGAGAGTGAGTTTTTCCAGCGTCCAAGCACACATCTGAAAGCTGGGGAAACACGATTCTACCAAAATACAGAACCAGCAGAGAAAGAGAACGAGTGGAAAACATCAATTACGAAGTTTTCTTGGGCACCTCTGAAGAACTGAAACAGAATCTCTACTCACACGGTGAAGATAGAGGAGAAATTCAGCCCCAACAGGCAGGCACTGCTCCAAGGACTGCACTGGACCTGCACATGGGCTAACTTTGGTCTGCTGGGCTGCTACTCCTTGATCTATTTGCTGCCTCAGACAAGTTTTCTGAGACATTGAACAAAAAAGAATCAAGCCAGGGGGAAGAGGGTTGCTTTGAGGTTTTTTTTTTACAAAAATAGGAGCCTACACTTTGGTTTTGAAATAAGCAATCTGACGTTCAAAAGTAAAAATAGACTTTATTGGGGCAATTTTTGTTCATAACCCATAGCTAAGGCTATATCCAGACCTGGAGTAACAAACTGCCTAAATTAAGAATGACAAACAGTTAACTCCTGCTGGAAGCAGTGTTTCCTTTCCCAGGAACAGACCAGGCAGTATTTCTTGCTTTAGGCAATAGCTGTGGTCCAATACGAAAAATGAAAACATTTCTAATCATTTTGGGAGACCTGAAGAAACAGTAAACACGTAGGTCCTCACTTGGCATGGCTGGATCTTGTTCTACCATGCCAGCTAATGACTGAAGGGAGAGATTGTTGCAGCTACAGTGTTCTGTGTGTCAAATACATCGTGAAACTGATTTCTCCAGGCCGTATTTATTTTCAATCACACAGAAAATCTGCCCACATTCTGCTTTGAGCCGCGTTCTAGATGTTTGGTGCACACTCAACTCGTTTGCTGACAGTTTTACAGCTGGATCTCAGACCCTTTAAGCTCACAGAAACAGAAAACTAATCCAGTCATAGAATATTCTTCAATATTAACCTTTTTCATAAACTTTCGTGTAAGATATAAGGGAATAGTATACACCTTGTTTTATCATTTTAAGAGTCATATGAAATCAAAGTCTGACCAATAACCTCACGAAAGCAGCTGCTGAGTAGTGTCAGTTCTCAAACACAGGTGGATCCTGGTTCTGTCATATAATAAAATACGCTGGCTTGGCCAACAAGAAGAAAATTTCTTGTTCAGTCAATCCCTCAAAATGCCAAGTTTTCAGAAAGTTTTGGTCTGAGAGTCAGGCACACCTGGACTCCTTTAAGGAGTCCATACAATATATCCACTCATAATTGATTCATTAAAAATGTTAGCAGGAAATATTGGTCTCCTTACCTACAAAGTGATTTTTCCCTCTTCCTTTTTTGATGTCAAACCTCTAATATTTCTGATTTTTCAGAGCCTGTAACAAACTGTCCCAGACAGTTGCTCAGAAAGGCAAACAAGCTTCTTGATACACGAGAAAAATCCTTCCAATTTCATACTTTAAACATTTTTGTATATTTAATTTATTTTAATTGCTGAAATATTATGTAACCGCAGCCTTTAATCTTTAATCTAAGTGCAAGCCACACTTGATATATAACAATTATTTCTTAATAAAATGTAATTACAAAAAATTCAAGGCAGTCTCAGGGAACGTGCAACTGAAACTGTTAATATACCTGAGGGATTATTTCCACACTTACGTATATTAGACACTATATAAAACAAAGGATTTCTTGGGACATTATCAACAAAGGAGAATTCTATTTTTTTTTTTAAACCTGCTTTTTACTGATTGCATTATCAAGTTCAATTTTATTAGCTGGAATCTTCTGGGAAGGATATGATTTTAATAAGGTATAAAAGGTTTGCCTGGTAGTTGGCTGTTGGCTTTTACTGGCTACTTAATGTAATCTGTAATTACTGGAGCAGCTCCTATGTTGGCCAGTGCTTTAAGGGCACTGGAAAGCTCTGCTGGGCTGTACTTGGTGTACAAGAACATCCCTCTGCTGATTGATGACTGCACCCCACGGAAATGTTTTCATTTTGTCCTTGAGGCATTCCTTTAAGAAACCCTGTCAGTACATTTCCCTTCTTGTCACACAGCAGCCTGGGGCCAGCCCATGATCTGCCTTTATACCAATGAGCTCTCAGTAATATCTCCTTTGGCTTTCACATTTGGGTTCCCAGATCTTCAACCAATGATGTGCATATCTCTTAATTGTTAGAAAAGGCTCGTTTAAAATGTACAATTTACCTTGCACAATCTTTAAGATGGAAAACACTCGAAGCCCTCGCTATACCTTTTTTAAAAAAGGCAAATAAAATGTTGCAGGGCTTGGCTTCGATGAGGTAGATTTCCACCTTTTAAAATATTGTTCTTTCTTGTGTTTTTTTTCTTCAAGCTGAAAAATCCTGGACTATCTGAGACTCCTGACCAGAAGTTGCAGTTGAGAAACACAGTTAAAACATGACGTGAACAGGCTTTATGACAAGACTAAGCTGAATCTAAAGTGTAGCATTGCCAAGCCAGAAAGTCACCTGCAGCTTCCTGTGTCACCTGTGGCTTCACGTGTCACCTGCTTTGGTGGTACTACCAAGATAAACCTGGAAATGGAAGCAAAATGCTGGAAATATTCCAGAACTGCTGGATTCCCCGAGCCTTTTAAGCTTGAACTCTCTACTCACAAGATTTCCATGAAATAGATTGACAATTAAACCCCTGTACTAATCACAGAGTCAGCAATTTGTGTTTATGATCCTCACTGGATGTAAACCAGCTTTTTTTCCTGGTGGTGTAAGTTTGCTTCATTAAAAATGGCATTTCTGAGGAAAAATAAATCCTTATGGAAAGTCCCCGTGGTTGCGGAATGAAAAATCAACTTGGTAGAAAAATGAACGATATCAAAAAGCTTATTACTGGGTAATTTTTTCTTTCTGTATTGCATAACAATTTTTGTACTGCCTAACACTACTTATAGATTCTATACATTTATTTCTGGGAAAGTGTTCACTGCAAGGTTCCTGTGATTTCAGAAGGAAAATCATTAATGTCTACTGTCATTTTTCAGAATTTGCCATCTATTTAGTTTAAAATTCACGATGGCTGCTCTCTCTGAAAGCAATTAGAACATGGACTTGTAACCCATAGGAACAGAAAGCTATAAAATACTTTATAAATAATATTTTGGTATTTAAAAAATCAATAAAGAATCATTATCCTCATTTCCAATAAAAAAATAAAAATAATTAAAAAAAAAGGCTCCCTGAGAGGGGTTTTAAAGAATTTTTTCAGTATAGAACATCATGTTTTAGTGAGTTGATGACCTGTTTTCTCAGAGAAATTTATTCACCTCATGTTCACTAAACAACCTGCTGCTCTGTGGATTGGGGCATCCTCATCTCTAGTTCTAGCCAACAGGAACTGTGGTTTTTCTGCATCTCACAGGACAAGAGTTTCTTCTCAGGACAAGATCAATTCAAACTGTAGATAAGATCCAACAGGCTTTCTTTTCCTAATATCAAAACAATTTAGCTCTTTTTGCAAGTATAAACCTGCTGCAAGACCAACACACGGATGGAAACTAAACATATTGTGCTTCATGTCTAAAGAAAGGACAGGGAATTTTAACCATCATTCTGTGTAACTGCTCAATCATACACACATACACACCAATAAACCTCTGCCTTTGGACAAGTCTTGTGATTGTCCACTGAAAATTTATTTGGCTTTACTCATCAGCTAAGTCGCATTCTTATTGTCAGAGAAAAACCCAAACACGACAGAGTAACGAACCACCTAATACTTCTATATCCTGCCTGGCTATGTCTGTGGGTTTATCTTTTTGCTGTAAATAAAAACAATTTTAAATCAACATTAATAGAGAAGAAAGCCACTATTCAAGACATCAGTGAGAGAACCCCCCATTACCTGTAAGGCCACTACTGTAATCCCTGATAATTTCTTGGGAGCGGAATCAAAGGAATACAGCGTGCAACTTCAATTAAAAAAATCCAGCCAGGATAAATAGAGAAAACATGAAAACAGTGATTTTTCTGGCACCCCTTTTGAAAGGAAGAGTTAAATTAATACATGAAAAGATCCTATCAGCTCTGACTTGTCTGAGTTATTAATTGAACACCTTCTTGGAAACACGTAGATAAAGACGTGTACCTTAGAGAATAGGAGATAAGAGTGAAAGGAAAGGGGGAGAAATTAGCAGTTTTGCCAGTTCACTCCCTTAATTGTCCAGCTAAGGCTGTTCAAAGCTGCCTGGAGCAGCACAATACGGAATGGTAACGAAAGTGTGGGCTGGCGATGCAGCAGATAAAAACTTCAGGATTATCCTTAAACGTACTTATCTTTAGGCACAGAAGAGGCTGTAAAGCCAGCTGAACGATATAAAGCTGTTCTAAAACAAGACAAATATCTACTCCATGTGTTATAAGCAGTTCAAGCTGCTTCCTGTGATGAAAAACATGGGCTGCACGGTAGACATACTACAGCTAAGTACAATAGATCCCATGATACAGTTGTTTAAAGGAATATTAGAGTGATGAAAGAAGTGATGGAATTCTGCTCTTTAGGAGGTAGGAGGAAAAGTTTGAGCTCGGTGATTCGGTAAATGTTGCTGATGCTGGAAGTTTGCGAGCTGGAGGACAGTTTTATGGCCGGGCTCTCCGGAAACAATAGGGCTCGATGGCTCTCCTGCCCCGGGCAGGGGGAGAGCAGGAGAGCGCTGCTCAGCATTTCCCATCCTCAGCCCCCAAAGGGCGCCGGGATCCTTCCCGCACATCTGGAGTCAGGAGCAGTCCCGGGACCAAACCCCCCTCACCCCTTCATTTCAGTTTTCATCCTTTCTGCCTTGGTTTGTCCCCCCACGGAGAGCAGTGAAGCGCCCAACTGTACAATTCAGATAATACCATATACAGTACTAAGAAAAAAAACCCCCAACCTTATTAAAATACTAATTGCCACGCTAAAACGTTTCCTATGAAATTATCGGAGCTGCCAATATCCCATCATTAATGTACAAAAGTCTGATTATCTTTTCAATAAAAAACAGAGAAATTCCAGCCTTTAAACTCGTTATCGTGGCAAAGCAGAACGCTGTGATAATGCACGAGAACTTCGGCTTGCAGCTGTAAAATTCCCAAAAGTCCTGTGACTTGGTTCTAACTTTGTTAGAGATGATTACCTTCCTCACTCACACAACTCCCACGTTCGCTTTTGGGAAACAAAGTGTGTATTCCACAAAAGCAAGCGGTAAATTTATTTAAATAAATGAGGAATGGAAAGCAATTTATCCTACAACACATTGCTGTGCACTGGAAAGCCTGACGTTTGCACATTTAGTTTCAAATCACACAATGCATTTTTAGAGGCAAAAGTAAAATTTAATATCTGCAAATGCTGATCTCTGACACTGTTTTCAATGGAGTCAAATTGTCAAAGTACTTTGCCAAGGTGAATCCTAAACAGGATAGAACAGAAATCAAATTCTTTAATTTGTGCAAAGATATGTTTTCATTATTTTCTCAACCAAACATAAACTGCAAATCAGTAGTGTTTTGAGCAAATTTGAAAGGGGATAAAAATCTAGTGTTAACCAACCTTTCTTAATCACTTCAGTTCATCTAGAATATACATTGGAAAATGCATTTTTCAATACTTTTTACATAGGGATGACAATTCATTTTAGTGCTTTCCTGTGAGGCTTAAATAACATTTCTTAAATTTTTGCTTTGAATTGGATTCCATAACAAGAATTTACTTAAACTGCAAACGTTTCCATTGAATAGCAGTTTGTCTGTACTTTTTTTAAAAAAGCGTGAGAAAAAAACTACCAAAAAAAACCCCCAGAACAATCAACTATTTGCACATAGTTTCACTTAAATTCCCCTCTTTGCACGTTAAACCGTGTTAATGCCCCGAGTTCCACTCCAGTGTTTTACAAATGAATGGATGTTGCCATCTACCGTTGGAAAAATGGGATCAACAGCAAGAGATAACAGCGCAGATAAGACGTGCGGAACAAAGGCTCCAGCAGGAATCAGCTCTTCCTACTGAAATCTTTGAAGTACAAAACTCAAGTGACCGCAAAGAAATAGAAAAAAAGTCCCTTCTACTCCTAAACCACTGTCATTTTTAGGTCTGATCCTGCTGGGAAGTAAACACGAACCCAAACTTCGACAACTTCATTTTGTATGGATTTGGGGGTTTGGAAGGCTTCACCCAGAGCCGCAGCTACAATTGAGTACACACAATTTTTTTAAAAAAAATAACTAATTAAGCTTAATTTTAAAATACCAGTAGGCTCAAACTACGATCATGCCTCTGCAGTCTGAAAATGCAGGAGATAAAGGCCAAGTGTCTGAGCACAGCCATGCAATACAGAGCTCTGGCTTGAAAATGGACCTGACCCGGCCCTCGAGCAGGGCAGAGTCACCCAGCACAGCACCAGGAGACAGGGTGGTTCTCCCAGCCTCTGGTGCCAGAGGTTTAGCACTTCCTGGGGTTGTTTTTTCCAAATTTCTTTTGGATAAAAAAACTTCCCAACTTGGGTGTGTTGAGCTGAATGCAGAGAATTGGGCAAAGAAAAGCACAGAAAGTTATTATATTCTTACACCGTCTTTAGTCCACGGTTTTTAGCACTTACAAAGATTTGATTGCACGTCTTCACTTTACCATTAAATTATTCATGTATAAATAATTGAGAAATATGCTTCTTCTGTTCCTTTTCCTGATAAATATCCTTAGACACCACATCCAACCACATTTTGAAGGTACCCCTTGTTGAGGCAATCTACAAACAGAATCAGGGAAGGGTTCTATTAATGTTTGCCAGACCTGTCGGAGGTTAAACAGCCTTTGAATTAAACCATTCTTTACTCTTTGATAATTATTATTTTTCCTTAAGACACTTTTTGTTGCCTCTTAAGCAAGGTCAACTTGAACTGTGTTGTTAGACTCCATATCTCAGTACAACGTTAACTCTGCTCGTGCTGTTCTTACAAACTCTGTGTGTGCTGTCACCTCTGCCAACAACTTTGGCAAGTGTTTAGCAGAAGTGAAAAAACTCCAGCTTCTCTGTTGGTCATTTCAAATACATGGCAAAGTGCACTCTAGATTTGCACACAAAGTCACACCAACACGTGAATCTATTATTTGTCCATCTCTACAAACCTCTTGCACTGATTTAAGTCTCCACTGACACATCGCATCCAACCCAAACAATCATGATTGTTTTTAAACTAATGCAAGAAAGCTAAACCCTACAGTGGGAACAGATTAATGAAAGCAGTGTAAGATAAAATGCTGCTGCTTTCACGTGTGGGGAGTGAAAAAGGGCAACGACATTGAGAAGTGACTGAAAGCAGAGGCCAAGGTAGAGCCAGGAGAGGAGCACAGCTCAGGACCGTGCCTGCCACACAGCACCGCACTGGGATCAACCCCGCTGAGAGCTCATCCTGAGAAATGAGCACCTGGAAATGTGGGCATGGGGAAGGTGTGCTCGTTCCCTGGGGGGCTCCAGCTCCCAAAAGCCCCTCAGAGCTGTTTGCACAGGCCTGTAATGCTACTCCTCCTGCTATCTCACCGCTCCTATGGGATCCCCTAAAGGATTTCATCCATGCCCTGCTGGGTTTTTAGTTTTTGGGGTTTTTTTCCTAGGCTCTCCACAGAAGAGGATGGGTTTTCCCACAGGGACACAAAGCTCTGGGGTGTTCACAATCAGCACACCAGAGATGACCATGCGAAAGGAACATGGGCACATAGGAGTGCAGCGAGGCCACTTCATCCTGCCGGGAGGACACACAGGGCTGGGTCACCTTTGGCCACAGCACTGTCCCTGTACCCAGCCTGACACAGCAAATGTCGTGTGACCCACCTCGAACGGCAGCAATGTCCACCTTCAACAGACCCGAGGCAGCTGTCCTTCAAAGGTCAGCCCAAACATCTGCTACACGACCTCCTGACCACTCGCTGCTAATCCCTGAGCATCTGGCACTGCACAAGTCACCCAGGATGTGCAGCCCTAAACCCCAAACTAACAGAAGGGCAGCCCGGGGTGTGAACCTCAGTAATGCCCTTTCATAACTCTACGGAGCATGAGCTCCTCTTCTCCCAAATATAAACGGGATTTTAAAATTGTTTTGAAATTAAACAAATCTGGAGATATTAAGATGAGCACTTACATTCTGGGGGAAGAAAATTGACTTAATGCCAGATGATATAAGATGGAGCTGCTGCTGGGACAGGTTAATCACTGCCGGATGCCAGGTGACTTTTTTTTCCTGTCTGTTCTGAGGAGAGAGATTGAATACAATTCCTTTGACATACTTGCAAATGGTTTTAAACACTTCAGGAGTGAAAGAGCTGAAAGCTTCTGTTTGCATTCCTAAAAAGCCACATTAGCACGTTTTTTGGCCTGTTTCACTGGGGCAGGTAGGGCAGCTGTGCAGGCTGTTCAGAAGCAGTAGCACGCTGTACCTACAGCTCCATTTGTTGTCCTCTCTGCTACAATGTCACATTGCAGTTTTCCTTGTTTCCTTAAATAAACAGAAACAAAAGTAGACCACGCTATGAGTTCCTCAGCATTTTTCCTCTGACATGTCGACCTGCAGAGCACATACTCTTTTTATGACTACAGAAACTTGGCAGTTTCACCTTATTATCACCCTTTCAGAAGGGACAGCTAAAAAAATCATTTTAAATGCCACCAAACCAGGTATATTTAGAAGACTTTTTTTCAGAGACAATTGCAAGTCGAGTTGCATTTGAAAAGTAATGTCCTAAGCACATGAAATACCTTGGCTCTGCATGTTTGGTTGAAAGTCTGAAATGAAGTATTTGATGCTAAGTGAAAGCTGTTGCTTGGAAACGAGATAAAACAGTGAAAACACAATTGTTTGAACTAAGAAAGAACATTACCATCAGCAGAGCCAGGGCTAGTTTTAGCTGGATTTGATTTATTAAGCAAATTCAGATTCCAGTACCAGAAAGGCCCTACATATCTCCAAGTGTGTGGGGTCGGCCTCTCCTGTTTCTGTTTATTCTGGCCGCAGAGAGTTTCTTTCAAACAGAATAAAAAAAATTCAGCACCCAAGCTCACTTCCATCCTCTGTGCAAAGAAAAAGAACAGAAGGCCACAAGATGGCACTGGTCAAACACTCAGGATATTAACGGGGAGTTGGTTAATGAGCACTGATGATGCCCAAGCCCAGTTTGCAGGGTTATGTCTGTGTCCCACACGTGTGCCCACAGGTCTGGTGAACCTTCTGTAAGTGGTTGATGCCAGGTACAGAAATACCAAAAATGTTTCGCTTTGGTCAGAACTAACAGCAGAGGTAACTGAGCAGCCAATTCCTGTGATGGTGATGGCACAGGATGGGCCCTGGGCACTCCTCCCTCAGGCCGACAGTGCTGGGGCTCAGCACTCCACAGGCAGCTTTGGTGGTTTGGTGCTGTGGCCCTGGCACAAAATGGGCAGGTTTGGTGTTGTACCCTGGCACAAAGCAGGCAGGTTTAATGCTGTGCCTCTGGCACAAAGCAGGCGGGTTTGGTGCTATGCCTTTGGCACAAAGCAGCCAGGTGTGGTGTTGTATCCTGGCACAAAGCAGGCAGGTTTGATGCTGTGCCCTGCCTGGCACAAAGCAGACAGGTTTGGTGTTGTATCCTGGCACAAAGCAGGCAGGTTTGATGCTGTGCCCTGCCTGGCACAAAGCAGACAGGTTTAGTGTTGTATCCTGGCACAAAACAGGCAGGTTTGATGCTGTGCCCTGCCTGGCACAAAGCAGACAGGTTTGGTGTATCCTGGCACAAAGCAGGCAGGTTTGATGCTGTGCCCTGCCTGGCACAAAGCAGACAGGTTTGGTGTTGTATCCTGGCACAAAGCAGGCAGGTTTGATGCCGTGCCTTTGGCACAAAGCAGGCAGGTTTGATGCCATACCTTTGGCACACATTGGAGTTTTTTCTTCATGCCAGTGCCAACGCCTGAGCACAGGAAGAATTGCTAAGGGAGGACAAGCCACAACACCTTCCCCTCACAATCCTTGCTCCATGCTACAGCGATGTACTTGTCCTCAGCTCCCCATGCTGTGTCTCACGTTTTAACAAATTCCGCTCCTTGTCGCCAAAATCGATGAGTAAAACTCAACATTCCTTGATGAAAAAAAAACATCAGCATTTCTGGGCTTCCATCACCGCTGGGCTCTCCCAGATAAGATCTCGGCGGCGGCGGGCACATCCCTCCCACCGCCCGCGCTCCGAGGGGAGCGCAGGAGAAAACTCCGCGGGGACCGGCGCTTCGGGGGCTGCGTTCGGGATCCCCGGCCGGCCCAGCAGAGCCGGGAGCCGCCTGGACACCCCGACCGCGGGGGGCCGGACCCTCCCGGCGGGGATGGGGGGTTTTGAGGATGTCGGGGCGGCGCCGACCGCGCACTCCCACATCTCTGGGAGCCACGGCTGCTCAGCGCCCCACGGCGCCGCACCCGTTTTATTCTGCTGGGGTCCCCCGGCTGCCCAGGGTAGGCGGGCCGGCCCTCAGGTCCCGGCCACCGCCGAGGCTGACAGAGACGAACTCTTCGCGGCGGCAGTGGCGCTGGGCCTACCGACCGCGGCCTCCACGAGGGGCGAGGGCTGGACCATCCCAGGACAGGTCCCTGGAGGGACAGGGACCCCAGGGTGGGCCGGGGTGTGGATCCCCATCGCTGGCTTTTTTTGAGGCAGGAACTCTTTTCCCCCCCATCACCGCCCCCCCTTCCCCTAAGCCGCGCCCTTTGCCCGCTGAAAGTCAGCGAGTAAAACAGCGGGTGGGTGTGAGGGGCGCAGCCGCCATTAGGGTTAGTTGGCGCAGGGCCTGCCCACCCCGGCAAAGGCCGCGGAGGCGCCGCGTCCTCTTCTTATGTGCCGCGTGCACGCCCTCCGCGTCCCCATTGGTTAGAGGGGCGTCATCCTCCGCTGCCATTGGCTGAGACAGGGTGATGGGGCGGTGCCCGGGGGGCGGCGGGAGTTTGGAACGCGCCGCGTGTTCGCGGGAGCGCGCCTGGACGGGAGCGCGCCTTCCCTGCCCCGCACCCGCGGGTCGGGATCCTGGAAACCCGGTCCGGGTCTAGGGCAGGACCGGCGACCCTCAGCCGGGCCTGGGGCTTGCAGCGGGATTTGGGGGCTGGTGCCTGCGGTTTGGAAATCGGTGCCTGCCGTTTGGGGGCAGGTACCAGGATTTGGGGACTGGTGCCTGGGATCTGGGGGTTTGTATCAGGACTGGGGGACTGGTGCCTGGTGCTTGTGAGCCGAACTGAGCCTGCGTTCAGGTCCATCCCATCCCACTTGAGGATCTCTGAATGAGGAACCAGGCCATTCCTCTCGCACCATTCCCCCAAAGCAGAGCTGTGCCAACCCCACCACCCCCCTCCTCCTCCTCCTCCCATGCTGTGTTGGATGATGGTTTTTATTCATCTCTGCCGCGACCTCTCTTTGTGCAAGGCGGATGCTCCCTGCGGTGCTCCCTGGAGCATTCACCTCGGACCCCTCTGCTGCCTCATGTTCCCCAGAGAGGCTTTTGTGCATTTGTTTTTCCGCCCTGAAGATTTCCATGGAAAAGAAAGGCGTTTTGCAAGCGCAAAGGAGTGTGAAACAATAGTGTAGAGCTCTTGGTCTTCCCAACTTTAGTTGTACATACACTGCAGGATTTGTTTGGTAAAGAGCCTCTTAAAAAAGTATTTTATATCTATTCAGAAAGATGCATTCATCGGACTAAGAAGGAATAAATTGTGATTATGGTTTTTACTGGTGTGCTACGCACACAGGCTTCTCCCTGCTTGCTCCCGGGTAGCTGTAATCTTGGGATCTTTTCCAGGAAGTGTTAAGGAAAATCTGTTATAAAAATAAATCTATTTTAGAAACATTTTCTGTGCACTGTGTTAGGCTCAGCTTCCCTGTACTCTGTCACAGTAATCTGCATGGGCTGGAAGTCACTGGGGGAAGAAAGGAGCCTTCTGTCCAAACTGAAATCTTCTTAGGAGAAACTCTGACTTTCACCTCAACACCTGGGACCATGTATTCAGCTTAATTCCAGGACAGAGGCCACCAGAAAATACAAGAAAGGACTGGAGTGGAAGTCCTTATGGCATCATGATGATGAATCATTCGTTATAGATTTGGAGCAGAACTTGCCAATCCCTGTCAACTCTGTGCCAAAATCAGGAGGGTGAAAAGCCTCTCATGGCAATTAAACCCTTGACTCTGAACCATAATGTCAGCAAGATGGAAAGTTCTTTCCACATGGCTGGGATTCTTAGTCATCCTTTCCTTAAGCCTGAGGCACACATAATATCATTTTTCTTTAATGCCTTGTACAAGCAGCTCCTCAGCTCCCGTGATTTGTGAAGTGCCACTTTCAGAATCCATGTTACATGATCTGTGAGCTTCGAGCTGTCCAGGTCAAACTGGAAAAACCAGGGGGAAAGCAGCAGCCTTCAGGGATTTGTGTCACTGATTGTCACTGTGGGTGACAACGTGACTGGAGTCTGTCACACAGCCTGTGTTGAGACCTGGAGACAGAGTGGGACAGCCTGGACTGACACAGAGCTGGCACAGCAGCCTGCTCAGGGGAGAGCTCTGCCATTCCTTCCCCACAGCTTCCCATTTCCCCAGGACATGCCAATCCCACGCTTTTCTGGATAAGTACAGGAATCAAAATACAGTGGGTTTGGACACACACTTTTCCACCTCAGTCTCCATGGCAACACCAGCATCTCTGGCATCTCATCAACATTTTTGGTCCAGGTATATTGGGGATGTCCCAGGTAAAGGATATTGGGAATGTGTACACTTCAATTACGTGTTTTGCTTTGAAAAAAATACTGGGAATGCATTTGACATGTTCACAATTCAGGCAACTTTGGAGAAGGTTATCGGATGTATCTTTTCACCAGCTGGACTTTGGCTCATGTTTCCCTCTGCAAAAAGTGGCAAAACCACATTCCCTTCTGTAGCTACTCCCAAGATCTGTTATTTCAGTTCCTGGTGCACCAGAAAATCAGGAGGATTAGCCACTTCCCCATTCTGCAGATCCAGCTCTAGCAGAGGTCTCTGTAGCAGAAGCTGCCGGGTATCACACACTCCGTGCCCAGCTCCCAGCTCTGCCGTCCGCTGGTTCATCACGGCCCTGCCCCGCCAGCGGTGCCAAACACTCCCCTTCTCCCCCAAGCTTCTGCTTCCCACCGACGCTGTCAGTCCTGGTGTGTGTGGAGAGCGCCCGGCACACTGCAGAGACCCGCACTGGGGTGACCCGCCGGCGCTGCGCGGGGACAGGAGGCAGGGGGGAGACTGCGGGTCCCGGGGGCTTTTGGCGGGGTCCGAGGGGTGCAGGTTCCGGCTGAGCGCGGGGCTCCGGGCGTGGTGCGGGGCAGGAGGGGACACGGAGGCCGCGGAGGGAACAGCGAGGACAGGGTGAGGCAGCGAGGACGGGAGAGGTAGAGTGAGCTTAGGGATGTAACTGGAAGAAGGCCGATCAGCNTGTAGTGGTTATCACGTTCGCCTAACACGCGAAAGGTCCCCGGTTCGAAACCGGGCGGAAACACCAGCCATGGCGGCTTCTTTTTTTCCCTTTCCTGCCGGATCGCAGCACTGCTCTCGGTTTCTCAACCCCGTTGCCAGAGTTGTTTTATTTCAAGCCGCGGCGCGGCCCGGCATGAATATTAAACCCGTTTCATTCCCCAATTTCGCGAGCCGCCCCCGGCCCGCAGGCCGGAACTCGCGTCCCGGAAGCGGCGGCGGCGTCACCGGGACATGGCGGCCTGAACGCAGCGCTGACCCTCTCTCCCCTCCGCAGGTGCGCGGGGGCCGCGGCGCTCGGGCCGGGCCTGGCCAGGCGGGGCCGAGGGGACGCGGCGGGGAGCGGGGACGGCGGGGCCGGGCCGGGCCGGGCGAGGCGGGGAGGATGCTGCGGGCTCCGTCCCGTCCGGCGGCGCGGCGGGGCCGGGCCGGGGGCGCCGCGGGGTTGCGGGTCCCGCGCCCCGTTCGCTGCCGAGGCGGCCCAAACCCCGGGCCCGAGGGCGGCGCCGGCACCGAACGGGGACCGCTCGGGACCCCCGGTGCCCGGGAGCAGCCGCCCCGCGGGGCGAGCGCTGGCCGGTCCGAGCCGCGCGGTCCGAGCCTCCGGCCGCTCCGCGGGGCCCGGGCGTGACACGGTGTGACAAGTCCCGGGCTTAGCCCGGCTAATCCCGGGGGGGCCGGGAGCACACGGCCGCTGCCCGCGCCCCCGCGCTCCGCCGCCGGAACCGCAGCGCCGCGGGTCGAGCCGCAGCCACCATCTCGCTGTCCCTTGCTGCTGCCACACTGTCCTGAGCGAGCACGGGCAGGTCCGCACACTCGCTGCTCTGCCATCGTTAACTCTTAAGGGGTAAAAAAGGCGAAATCTTGCATGTAAATTGATTTGTTGTTTTGTTTTGTTTGTTTGTTTGTTTTGCTTTCGCAGAGCAGAACGTGTCTGCAGCGCGTTTTCAAAATGCAGTATTCCCATCACTGTGAGCACCTGCTGGAGAGGCTGAACAAGCAGCGAGAGGCCGGATTCCTCTGCGACTGCACCGTGGTCATCGGGGAATTCCAGTTCAAAGCACACAGGAATGTGCTTGCCTCCTTCAGCGAGTATTTCGGGGCCTTTTACAGAGACACATCCGACAACAACGTTGTTTTGGATCAGACTCAAGTGAAAGCTGATGGATTTCAAAAGCTCCTGGAATTTATTTATACAGGAAACTTAAACCTTGACAGGTAACATGCTATTAAAGGGGAATAGGAAAATAAACTTTGTGGTAAGGCAGACCTGGATTTTTTGTAATAAGGTCTGGAGAAACAAATAGCAGTAGATGTGGTGAGTATTAACAACTGAAGTTCATCTGTTTGTATGCTTTAAAATTCCCCATGACATGTGAGTGCCAAAATAAAGGTGTATTGTCTGATATTTCACTGATTGATAGTTTCAGTATCCTGCTGTTTCTGTCTGCTTTGGGGGAGATGAAACATCCTGCACGATTACCAGGAGAGGGAAGGACAAGTGTGTGTCTGGGGGTGAATTACAGTAGTCCTTTTCTTCAAAAGTACACAGGAACTATGAGTGTGGTAGAGACTGAGGGATGGATGAGCATAGGCACAATTTTAAAAGTCACATTTGTTAGAATTTGCATGATCTATTACTTAAAATTTTATATTGCATTGCCCAAAAGGAGTCACAGAAAAAGTATTTCCTCTCATTACTGCATTGATTTTGTGCCTGTTGTGCTGCTTCAAATACAGTGAGGATGCTTTTTTCTTTGCAGTGCTTTTTTCTCAGTGAAAGAGATTTATCTCTCATGAGGGAGGTGTAGCTACTTAGAAGTACCAGGTCCAGGATTTTTACTTCTTTATTAATGTCTGATGTCAAATGCAGGCTTAAAAACTGGGGTTTTTTTACCAAAGTCATACTCAAAAATTTAAGTACACAGATGCAGGGTGAGTTTTTTTTAAATTAGCTACAGGCATTAACAGCAGCAGAGCTGAAGTTCATGATTGGTGCTTTGCCAGTTACATATGAGCAGAGCTGTGCAGAGTTCTTGATGTCCATCTGGGACTGCAGCAGGAGAGTTTCTGGATTTCCAAGTGGAAATTTTCAGAGCAGGTGGATCTCTGAAGGAGGGGGAAGGTGCAAGTACCATTCTTGCCCAGAGAGAACTATTTGGCCATAGGTGACACCTGTCACATTGTCCTGTGACCCAGCAGGGGTTTATGCAACTGCCTGCAAACTCTCTTGTCCTGTGTGTGGTGGATGCATGAGTGACACCAGGAGGGTACTTTGAACCCAGCACTCACATAGTACAAGATCCTGAAACAGTTGTACTCATATGGAGAGTAACTGTGACAAGTTGTTTATTGTTAGAATGAGGTTGTTTACCATGAATCTCTCTTTGAAGTCCTGTAAATCCATAAATGCACTCATAGTATGTGTTGCCACCTTTTCCAGATCATTTTTTCCTAAACCGTCAAGGCATGTGTGGCAGGAACTGAAAAACAGGGTAGGGGTTTAAATGAGAACTTCCTTGGTGTTACTGGTTTCTGTGTGCAGCTGATACAGAATTAAGACTGTTTGCAAATCGTTTTATAAAACAGATTAAAAAAGATTAATACCTGTCACAGAAGTGCTGAGGTGAATGCACTGCTAGTGAATTACCTGAGACTTTGATCAGAAGGTTTATGAAATGGTATTTTTTAATGTATTTTATTTTCCAATGTTTTATCCCTTCATTCTGTTATTTCTGAGCTGTTTGGACCAACAAGCCCATGTCTGGCCTCATCACCTTACAGCTGACTTTTGACTTAAAATTCTACAAGCGGCATGTAACTAAAATAAAATCCCCAGTCTGAGGGTCTGCAGTTCAGGAATAATTGACATTTTAGAGCCTTGTGGCACTACAGCACCGAGAAATTCAATGTTGCTGTGTGTTCTCAAAGTTGCATTTTCCGACAGTCTGGTCCAAACAGCAATGTGTTCTTTTGTGATACAGTTGGTGCAGAACAGATGTTTGCTTTGTCCAGAATGTTTCATCCAAGTCTTGTTTCCTTGCAGCTGGAATGTTAAAGAGATTCACCAGGCTGCCGACTATCTCAAAGTAGAAGAAGTGGTCACTAAATGCAAGATCAAGATGGAGGACTTTGCTTTTATTGCTAATCCCTCTTCCACAGAGACATCCAGTATCACTGGGAATGTTGAAATGAACCAGCAGACTTGCCTTCTGACTCTCAGAGATTACAACAATCGGGAGGAGAAGGAAGATGCTGCCGCTGCAGAGCTGGTTCCACCACAGGTGAAGAAAGCGGCTTTAGAAAAGAAATCCCCTCAACCCAAAAAGCGAAAGAAGAATTTCAGCCCCCCCAAAAGCACGGAGAACAAATCCCTGCAATATCAGGACGAGGTGGCTGAGAACACGTCCTTTGAGATGTTTTTGGATGCCAACAAGCTGGCCACCCACATAACAGAACAGGCTGCCCAGGGCGGCGATAACTCGGAGCTGCAGCTGGCAGCGGTGGTGGCGAGCGAAACGCTGGCAGCACAGGATATCCTGGCCCAGAGCATGGCAGCCAAACAGAAACGGGGAAAGCCTCAGCAGAGCTGTGCCCTGAAGGAGCACTGCATGTCCAACATAGCCAGTGACAAGGGCACCTACCAGCTGGAGACCTCGGGGGAGGAGCTGGACCAGAAGTTCTCCAAAGCCAAGCCGGTGTGCAACACCTGTGGGAAGGTGTTCTCGGAAGCGAGCAGCCTCCGTCGGCACATGAGGATACACAAAGGGGTGAAGCCCTACGTGTGCCAGCTCTGTGGGAAGGCTTTCACCCAGTGCAATCAGTTGAAAACACATGTAAGAACTCACACAGGTAAGCCACTGGCCGTGTCTCATGGGCTGTGGGTCACACACAGCCTGAGAGTAGAAAGATTCTGACTTCTTCCTCCTGAAGTTTTGTCTGCTGTCGCTGTACTTTCAGAGATAGACCCAGTATCCTGGTAACATTAAATGTTTCAGCATCTTTCAGTACTAAATCATAGTTTCAATACCTAGAGAGGACTTCATTAGTCTCAATATCTTGATTTTTGGAAGGACTTAGGAGAGCTGGCTGCCCTTTAGCTCTTTGCCCTTTTGCCCTGTGGAGTGGCCAAAAACTACTGTCAGTAGAGCATGAAAAGTGAGCAGTACTTGATACAAGAATTTTTCTTGCATTTTTTTAAACTCCAAAACATAATATATGTTTGGGAACAAGAGTGGGGAAAATATTCAGTCTTACAACTTTTCCCATAGAGTCTTCAAAAAAGGGAGGAGGTTGGCTGAATTATTACAACATTTTGGATTTTATTTCCCAGATGTGCAGCTGAAATGTGTGATGGTGTTATGATCTGTGCATTCAGTAACATCACCAGGAGCTTGTGTCATATCAAACATTCAAGAGAAACCACTTAGGACCACTTAAACGTTTCAATCCAGCATGTTTGACTTTAAAAGATGATGAACAATGAATTGTTGAAGGCTGGGAAGATGCAGAGGAGAAGTTCTATGCTTGTCTTTCCATATGTTCTGTATGTTGGAAAGCTCTGAGCAGAGGTCACGGTTTTTCCAGGAAGCTGCGAAAATGTAGATGTTGAAGAACAGCTGCTGGAGAACACCTTGCCCCTCCTGTGACCTAGGGAGAGAGTGCCAAATTCTGTCAGCCAGGGTCTGACCAAAGATTCACACAAAAGGTGGAGCTTGATTGCAGGATTCAGGGACAGTGCTGATAGGAATGCCAGCTGTACTTCGTACCTCTGGGGGTATTTTCCTGGGAATTTTTCCAAGAGTGGGGAGAGAATTCCGTGGTGTTGGTTGCTCAATGCCATGCTAGATGTCTAATACTTTTACTTTTGAAGTTTTTATGTACACTGTTTACTCATGAGGGTTTGATTGTGCACTGCCACAGAATGGCAGAGAAAAACATTTTTATACTTTCTGGGACTGCAGAGTTGCACAGGCCCTTACAGGAGACAGTTCACCACTAAGAGGACATGAATAGTCAGAGGAGTACCTGTAACATTCTGCAGCAGACACTAATGAGAAATTAGGGAGCTCTAGACTGTTTGCTGTTGGACAAGCAAGAAAAAGCAGATGATTTGTTCATTTTAAATGTTCAGAATGATGGATAGACATAACCAGCAAAGAGTCTGGAACTGAAGTGGCAGCATTCTTAAAATAATGTGGAGAGGCTGGCACTATTAAAAACATTATTACTTTTTTTTTTTACCCTAACATAATGTGTTAAAAAATAGTCCTGTTATCCTGTGTATTCTAGCACATTCCATCCACTTCAGTGGACTGATGACAGGATTTTCCAAGATGTTATTTGTAAGAAGCATTAGAACAGACACCTGAGCTTTGGTCAGGTCGTGGGTTGCAAACCTTTCTTATGTAAATACAGAGAGCACTGAGGGTGTTGTTTTCCACCAGGGGAGAAGCCGTACAAGTGTGAACTGTGTGACAAAGGCTTTGCCCAGAAGTGCCAGCTGGTGTTCCACAGCCGGATGCACCACGGAGAGGAGAAGCCTTACAAATGTGATGTCTGCAACCTGCAGTTTGCAACCTCGAGCAACCTGAAGATCCACGCCAGGTAGGCACAAGTGAGGTCCTGCAAATGCTTATCCTTGGGTTTCTTTAAACAGAAACATTTACTCCATTGTGAGTAAGAGTTACACATGAATGTGATTTCTAGTCCTTTTCTTGTGGGACTTCTCTTACGATGCCTAACAGAATAATTGTATGGATGTCCTAACAGAATAATTGTATGGATGTCCTTGCTCATTAAGGATGAGGTTTGTGCTGGATGGATGTACAGCCCGAGTCTGGTGTCCTTGTTTTAAACTGCTTGTAGCACCAGAGAGGAGAGAGTTCTGTGGTGGGAAGTGAGAGCAGTTCTCGCTGCCGTTTGCCCGGGGCTTTTGGCAGTTTTGGCAGGAGCAGGGATGATATTCCCGTGTTAGGAATCACCATCTTACATTTGAGTGCAAGGATGCCGAGTCCCCACAGTGCACGTCACCTGTGCAGGGCCCGTGGCTCAGCTCAGCTGCCGTGGAAATCATGGATGTGCCGATTGATCCCAGAGGGACCAGGCTGCGAGTTTCGAGTTTCGCTCCACAGGACCCACGAGCTCACTCCAAACTCGGCTGTTACCTGTTTGTTACCCCAGAGCGCAGCAGGAGCAGGGCTCAGAGCCGTCCTGAGGCGATCCCTCAGCGCCGGGTGCTGCTGACGGGGGCTGTGCTGTCGTTGCAGGAAGCACAGCGGGGAGAAGCCGTACGTGTGTGACCGCTGCGGGCAGCGCTTTGCCCAGGCCAGCACGCTGACGTACCACGTGCGGCGGCACACGGGCGAGAAGCCGTACGTCTGTGACAGCTGCGGCAAAGCCTTCGCCGTGTCCAGCTCCCTCATCACCCACTCCCGCAAACACACAGGTACAGGACGGGGGAACGACCCAGAAATCCACCTTGGGACTTGTCCCCCAGCTCCTTTCTCGTGTTGTTTGTCCTTCGGTTCCAGTTTCGGGAGCGCTTTCTCCCATTGGATGTTAGATCTCTGTTTCGTTTTGCTTTGTGCTCAATGTGTATTCTGGTTTATGTATTGAAATAACAACGTGCTTGTGTTTCCTTTAGGAGAGAAGCCATACATCTGTGGCATTTGTGAAAAGAGTTTTATTTCCTCTGGAGAGCTCAATAAACATTTTCGGTCCCATACAGGTCAGTTTTCAGACAAGCTGCTTCCTGCGCCATAAATTTTAACTTACTTTTACTCTTTTGCCTTTAAAATCCACTGCATTGGTCTGTACTTGAAAGCAGAACAGTTTCTTAATTTATGTATCTCTGGGTTAACATAATGTAAAGAAAATATCCATTAATTTCTTTAATTGCCTTCAATAGTATCTGTGCCACAGCGTAGGTGTTGATGTATGATCGAGGCTTTATTTAAAATGTTTGGGTCCTCTTGCTTTGTTTTAAAATATTATTCTGGAAATAATTTTGTACTAATAGTATAAATACAGTATATTGTATAATACAGTAAATAATATAATACAGACAAAATAAGAATTACAAAGTTGTATTTCAAAGTGGAACATTGAAATCTGTTATCCTGTGTCTCTGTATTTTTTTTCAACATCAAGATCGTTCTCACTGCCAAACCAATTTTTTTTCAGGTGAAAGACCATTTATCTGTGAAATGTGTGGAAATTCCTACACAGATATAAAAAACCTTAAGAAGCACAAAACAAAAGTTCACACAGGTGAGTTCCTTGTGCAAAGAAAAGTTAAGAAACCACATCAGCTCTATTGCCTTCCATGCTGAATAAATATTTTTGCTCATCCAGGCTTAAAATTAGACAACAAAAGAATTTTGGATAATAGTTATTTTTAGGGCCAAAACCATCTGTATCCAGCTTTGTTGAACACTGGCTCCATACTCCTTGTCCTCTGTCCATCCTGGTGTATTGGCCATAAATCCCCTAAAGCCTCTGTCATAGGGAAGAGGGAATAAATGGTGTCTGTGTACATCTGGATTGGGAGGGAGAGGGTGAGAAAATGAGCCATGTGCAGAGACAGTGTGGAATTTAGGAATTTAGGAAGGCCCCAGGGCAGCAGGAAGGCAGGGGTGAAGGCAGGGCAGCACTGATGTGGAGAGGTGATCTGGGAGAGATGCCAAAGCAGACCAGCTCTCATGGAGAGACAGCAGGCAGGCAGGAGTGCCTCGGCACTGAAATAACAAACTTTGGAGCATGCTTTGGCAGAGGAAGGGGCAGATATCCGATGTGGCTTAATCAGAGAGCCATCCAAGAGCAGTGGCTGGCTGTATTCCAGCAGGAAGACAGCAAGGAACCCACTAACAGGGTTTCAATTAAGAATAGAAAGTATTTTTTCAGGTGACTGGATAAAATCTGTGATGTGTCCGGCTGGAATGGAGTTAAGAATTGTTGTCTCCCAAGGAAGTTTACAGACAAAGGGTACTTTGTGCACTGCTATTTCAGTTAAATGAGGATGCTTGGGTTTGGTTCTGGTTCTGAGACTTTCTGGGGTGAAAATCTCAAGGAAACTTTCATGATTACATTTTTTCCAAAGATCCTTTGTTGACTGTGATGTTAAGGGTTTGTTATTTTCTGTACCATGCCAAGTAGAGATCAGGTTGGAATGCATCATCCTGCCAGTTGTCACAGTACAAGCAGCAGCAGATGTGGTTCCCAGTGCTTACACTGCACTTACAGCTGGCCTGGCTTTGCAGCACATGGGAGCACCAATATCCCAACTGCACAGGCAGCCTGTGACACACCAGGCATTGACTCTGACAGTCATTGGAAAGGGAATTTACAGAATCTGTGCACGAGCTTTTGAACATTTCTTTCTGGTTTGTTTTTTTCTTGTTGTTTTTGTTTTGTTTCTACAGGACCTGAAACTTCCCCTGATTCTACTGCACTTGATAATTCTTTCAATGAACAAGAATCTATTCAGAGTCAGAAAAGTCCTTTATCAGAGTCCATAGATGTGAAACCCTCTGAGATGTCTTTAGCACTTCCTCTCCCCATTGGGACTGAAGACCATCAGATGCTGCTCCCTGTGACAGGGAGCCAGTCCCCTTCATCAGAAACATTACTGAGATCTGCTGTGACTGGATATTCAGAACCTCAGTTTATTTTCCTGCAGCAGTTGTACTGACAGAGCAGTGCAGAGCCATCCAGGTAGTTTGGTAGTGAGCTGGGAAATGTTTGGTAAAATGAACACAATCAAACCACCAGTCATGCTCTCCAAATTGGACGTGTTCATTGTTTCCCTCTGTGTAAAGACACCTGTAAGGCATTTCCATTGTGCAGTGCTGAATTGTGCTAATCTACAAGCAGATTTCTATTTGTGATTAACACTGATTTCCAGGAGATGATTCCGGCAACACCTGCCTTAAGAATTCTCTGTTACATATGTTGATGTGCTTTGGAGTTCTCTTCCCATGTTCCTGTTGATTTGATGTGTCACAATGTCATTTGAGAACAGATATTTTAAGCCATAATTTGATAGTTTAGGAAGATTAACCCAGAGGTGTAGGGGAAAATCATGATTTGGATGTATTGGTAGGCCTGCACTCCAGGTGCCAGAGTGGTCCATGATGAAGGCAGCTCAGTGCTCTGCTGAGCTCCTTGCATAGATTGCTGCTGGCTGCCAGAAGTGCCATCTCCAAGTGGAGCCTGACCAGAGGGAAAGATTTGGATGTGTTTTCCTGACAAGGAAAGTAAAGGAGGGTTAATTTTTGTCTGAAACGTGGCGAGTGGGAGGGTCCTAATGGCATGGATACTCCTGGGTCTTCTTTCCAACGAATTGCCTTTTTTTGTTTGTTTGAAGTCAATCCAGCATTGTTGTATCTTGTCCCAGATTTATTTTTCACATCCCTGAAACACCCTTGGTTTGGCACAAACAGCAACAAAAGGAGAGCTGGGACGTGCATGTTGTAGATGAGGTGAAAAGATGCAGTGAGTTAATTAGTGAGGCATGAATCAGAGCTTCATAATCTTTTTTTGGCTGTAGTGTTGCTGCTTGTGCTACATAGGAGGTACAAAAGAGGAACTAAATCCCGCCCTTCACTGTGAAAATAATAATAAGTGAACACTACATGAGGAGGCATTAAAGAATAATACAATGGAGCAGATTGATATTCTTCCAGGCAAGGTTTTGTTAGAGTTTAACTGATCTGTTTTAATTAAAGTTTTTTGTATTGCTTTACCTCTCATGTCACTTGTCCACAGTAACTGCACAAAACTGGTACCTAGCAAGGCCCAGGTAAAGACAGGCTTTATTACTAGCAACAGACATATTTAAAAAGCAACATTTTTAATGTCTTGGTAGGGTCATAAAAGACTAGGTGACAGTAGAAGTACTTTTCTACTCCGTATTGCCAGTTCGTGCCATTAACAATTGTAAGCATTATTTATGTCATCACCAAGCAGTAATGAAACAGTCGTGATACTGTACCAACAATGCATTTAAAGCTGCCCTTTGTTGGTTATTCCCTTGGTGCTAGCATTTATTTCCACCAATGCCTTGTGTCCAGATGCTGATCAATAGAAGAGCATAGAAGATACCTCTTAACTGATTCCGTTCTACATGGAGTAATAATTAATCTGCACCTTAATTAAACAGACTTGTGAAAAATTTCTTGAAGGATTTCGTTTAAAGAGTCTGGAAATGGTCCCTTGACTCCTGAGTGTGACTATAAATTTTTTTTCTCTTCCTACATGTTTGTATTTGTAAAGTAATAGACCTTTTGTTGCTTTGCATCGATCATTTTAGTGTGGGGCGTGTCTATAACCTGCTGCTTGGTCACATTTTATGCTTTAATATATGGTAGATTTGCTGATGCAGCCTACCATGGCCAGCAGGAGTACAGCCATGTTCAACAGGAACATCCCTAATGCAGGAATCTCTGCCCCTACTGGAGCTAATCATTGCAGGGCCTTTAATTCCTCTGCTTGTCTGTCCCACAACGCTTATGAACAGCTGGTGTTCATAATGCTGGCACAAGACAAAGGGTAAAGTTCTCTGGTATTTTCTTTTTGGCATTTCCCTTTGTCTCCCCTCTTGTCTCTTTCAGCTTCTGTTGTTGCTGTAGCCCCTGAGGGATTCCTCAGCCTTGCCATTTTAAGACTGAAGAACCACAAAATCAGGATCTTGACTTGTAGTAAGCTTCCTCTTTGCTGTCTCTCTCTGAAAGTAGAGCAGAAATCTTGGGATAGACAAAGGTTTAGTCATGAACACTGAGAAAGAAAACACCATACAACTGATAACTTGTGTATTTGAACAGCTTTGGAAGACAAACTAATGATAATGCTGCTGCTAGCAGAGGAAAAGCAGCTCAGGATAAACATATCCAGGATAAATGACCAGGAGAGAGAACAGCTCTGGAAAGAAACCTAAACAATAACCACATTCCTACATAGAAAGTGCATTCCATAACAGTGTTTGTTTGGACTGGTTTTATATTTCTAAAATTATAGCTTATTACTGTATTCTTAGATTTCAGACTTTTTTAAAAAATACAGTGCTTAGATTTATACAGGATTTGTTTAGATACTTATAACAGTAACAGTTGCTTTATTAGTCATTTAGTTTTCTTTATAGACAAGAAGATATTCATTATTTTTTACAAGACAACAATTTTAACCTTTCTTAATAGAATACACAGGCTTGTAGTTTTGTCTTGGAGCAATAATTTAGTGACCTGCACTCTTGAGTCCCCATCTGAGAATCTTGATTTTTATCCTCATCTTTTATGAAGATATCTCAGCTGCTGAGGTATGATCTCTACCAATTGTATTCATTTACTAGAATATAGATTTTAAATAAATAAATATATATAAATATATATATATATTTGTAGGTGTGTTCAGGCTGTAGGTCTGGACTGTACCTTTTGCCAATAGATGCATGGAAATCAGCTGCACATGTAAGTCCTAGGCTTAAGGGTTCATTTTGAAGTACAAGGCTTATAGCAGTATTGGTAATTTCTGTAAGGGATTAATATGGGAGAGCATGGAATCTTTTTAGGCATGTGTCCTTGCAAAAAGAAAAGAAGGAATTTCAATAATTCTGTTAAGAGTAATACAAAGAATATGACACGTTTTGTCACACTGCTCTTTCAGTCACTTTTGCACTGAAGTTGGTGCAAGTTTTGCCTGAACAGTTTATCTGCATCTCTAAATCTCTGAATTGACTGTTTGGAAGTACTTAGGTGAGAATAGCTCTTTGTATCCCATTGACTTTTAAATTAGTGCCTCTAAGTGGGCACAAAGCATGACAACCTTTCTGAAATCACGTGCTACAAAACAATTTTCAAGTACAGAGAAGTCTCACATGAAGGATTTCAGGGCTGTGATCCCGGAGAGGCTCAATAAGCCTTGCAGAACTAAGTTCAGATAAGGACTAATAACTGATTTTTTTTTTGGTTAAATTATTTTTAAAGTATCTGTCATGTATATACAACTTTTCCTCTGTTATTTGTATATACCTCAACTCTCAATTTTATAATCCCCTGGGAAGGGAGGGAGTTGTACATATTTAGCCTGAAGTGTTTTATGTTAGACTTTAATAAACTTGTTTTATAATTTTCCCTCACCTTGTGTCTCCTGTTTATAACTGCAAGGGGAAGCAACAAAAGCAGGAGGGAAGCAGTCAGACAACCCCTGTCACCACCCTGGCAACAGGACCCTGGAGCACACAGTAGGATTTGGGGGACCTTTGCTGCACCCCTGCCCTGCTGGATCAGTCACTTGCCTTCATTTGCCTCCCCTCTAAAACTGGGGGAAAAAATGCTGCCTTTCAGCAAGGTACAAAGAGGTCTAAAAGCTGAAAAAATGGTTTTCAGAGCAGGATTATGCTTGCTTTAGCTTCTGAATAACTCAGAAGAACATGGCAAAAAAAGGTCTAGCCTATGTAAATTCTCTCATTCCAAAGAACACAAGATACGTCTAAGAATTTCAAGGTCAGAGGAAGGAAGAAATAAAAGTCTCTGGCCCAGGCCTCTTTAAGCAATACAGGGCTTTGCACAAATAATCGTTTTAGTTTGCAGGAAGCTGTATACAAAATTTGGTAGGAATTGCTCTGCAGCCCTTCCTTACAAAGGAATATCAAAGAAAACTGTAACACATGAGCTGTTTTTATGGATATTGTCAGTAATGAAGAGGGTTTATGGGCTGAACAAGTTGCTGTTAAACAAGGGTTCAGATAGAGTGCAAATACTTCAAACACATACACCAGCACTTCTAGATGCCATTTCACCTGATATATTTTGACTGTGATATTGTTGTCATCACATCACTAAAACCAAAATACTGCTGTTGGTAGAGTTGGGTACCTGATGCCACCTCAAATTAACAAAAGTCATTCATACAAGTAAATTAAGACTTAATTTGAGCAGTGGAATTAGACTGAACTTCATATACCTGATAAGGGAAAGAAATATGCATGGAAAAAATACCTGAGTCTTGTAGTGGTGTTTCTAGCAAGAAATGGACTTTGTGCTGGACTGCAGGCTGGGAGGGCCCTGGGCAGGTTTGCAGAACAAACAAACCTGCTCTGGGCTAAGCTCTAAGGCCTCTCAGGGTATCAGGGACTCTTGGAGCAAGAGCCTCAGTAATTTGTGTTTGGGAGTGGGGGCAATGAAAAAAAAAGACAAAATAACAACCAAACAACAACAAAACTCCAGTTACACCAGCTCTCACAACTGCCCTGGTCATTTCAGCTGGGGAAGAGGTGTCCAAATGTCTTTCTGTTCCTACACTACCACAGTGCTAATACAGAGTCAGAACAGCAGCAGCTACACTGCTGCTTCCCAGCTATTTTTACTGAAATTACTTTTTTATATTTTTCCTCTCATGCTTTGATCTTGTACATAGAGTCACAGATTATTCTGGAACTTTATGCTAATATTTAACAGGCACATCTAGAGGGACAGAGGATTGCATTAATGAAAGGCTTAGAGCAAACCTCTGCTGTCCTGTTTGGTGACTTTTTCTGTTTAGGAGCATAAATTAAGTCACTTCTGCAGGGATGAGCAGAGTGACTGGAAAAAGGAAACCAGCAGAGTGATTCCCAAACTTACATAAAGTCTGTCCAAACCATTAAACAATGTTTAACTACCATTACATGCATGTGTTGTCTTACTCATGTGTAGGAATTGCCACGGGGCTATAATGATACAAATGTTTTTAGGCAGTTTTCGTGAGATGAGAAGGAATGATGGCACCAGATTTGGTGGTGGTTTCTATTTGTAGTGTAAGAAACAAGCATGTGCTAAAATTTAATCAAAATTCCATGTATATCCCAGCAAAGTGGGTTCACCAGCTTTAAAATCTAACGTGGCTGTAGCTTAATGTTTAAGTTCACTTGCCTTGGTTTAAAAAAAAGTCACTATTCGAAGAAGATTAAAGGAATGCAATTGGAAAAGGACATGGAGAACAGTGCTAACAAATGGATTTACCCAAAGCTCTCAGCTTCAGCAGGAATCTGACTCTGCAGGACACCTGGGTACTGCTTTTGTCAGTGTGCTCTGCCTGGGTACAAACCTTTCCATAGTTACAGACTTGTAATAGATGGAACATTATTTAACAACAAATTTGGAGGTCATTTGTTTGGTATTTTCTCTCTGTTGCCATTTCCAGCAGGTGTAGCTTCCTCCTAGCCTCAAACCCCAAAGAAACAACATGCAGCAAGTCTGATACCGATAGAATCTATTTTACTAGGAAGCAGGTAGGGAAAGCTGAGGCACAGGGAGTGCCCCGGGGTGCTGCCACACTCACAAATGCTCAGAGACAGGGAGGATTCCCAGGCTGGCGTTGGCGGCGCCGGGGTCCGCGGCGGCGGAGCGCGGAGCCCAGTAGCGGTGCTCGGCCAGCCCGTGAGACAGCTCTGCCAGGAAAACCTCCCCATCCACCTCGTAGGGAACCACATCCGTGCAGCCCAGCTCCAGGCGGCCCATCTCGATCAGCTCCCAGAATGCCTGGAATGAAGGAAATCAGGAATTTGACACTGTGGTAACTTCCTTTGAAGTGCGGTGAAGGCTCTGCAAGACAACTCGGGGCACTTAGTCCCAAATCAAACCGGTGTCTTCTTCACTAATTGCTGTAGTCTTCCCAACAATGGAAAGAAATTACAATAAACAAACCCCGGCCTTCTCAGGCCAGTTCAGAACCAAACACTTACCACGCAAGCGTTTCTGTCAATTTTGTTCCCCCAGATGTAAATATGGGAAAGTGTGGTGTTGGATTGCATTGCCTGTGCAAGAGCTACAAGTCCTTCGTCAGTTATATTGTTGCTTACAACAGACAGCCTAGAAAAGGGAGAAAATGTGTGCCAAACCACAGATTTCCCATCTCTTAGTTAAAAATAAGAATTTATCTGTGGTTTAGTATTAGTATTATTATATATAATACATACATAGAACTTTTTTATTTATAATATAATTATTTATTTGTATCAAAGCCAGTCCTACTCTAATATCATTTTCAGGTTGGCCTCTGGACTTACTCTATTTCTCAAAGCACTTCCCTGCCTCTTGCAGCCAGGTTATTCACTACTGAGTGAAGTGTCAGTGTCAGTGACTTTGCTTCATGGTGGCCAGGTCTCATCTCTAGTCTGCTTTGAAGCCCAAGCCTTGGCATTTATCCAGGCTAAGCTTTGATCTTTGTGAAGCGGCAGTTATTTTTATATTAGTGAACCTGCAAGGCTGTCAGAGGCACCTCGCAGCCGCCACCTCCTCAGTCTGCTGCTTAAAACTAATGGCTTCAGGTAACACCTTTGATCAGCTTTTACATCCTGCCGGCGGGGGTTTAACGCGCCTGCAAAAGACACCCTCATGGAGAGATTACAGCTCTTCTGGGTTCACCCGGAAGCGAACTTCAACAGAGGATTTTCTTAAGTGTTGAAGATCAGAACCAACAAATATAGTGCCTTATCCCAGCGTGGAATCTGATTATCTCAAAATTCTGAAGAGCTACAGTTCTTGTTTTCGTTGGTGCACCACAGGGACCTGCGCTTCAAAGACGCAGAAAGAACTAACAGATCAATTGCTTCACCTCTCGCCCTCTAAGAGTGACTGTGAAAGCTGTGAGAGCTCTGAGCAGACCTGGGGCTCACCTCCAGCACCCCAGGGTGTCTCACAAGTCCTGGAGCATCTCACATGCCAACAGACACCGATGCATAGTAAAGAAATCCCACCCAATCTCTCACAGGTTTGTTTTTTTTCCCCAAGAAGGAAACATTGTCTAAAACATTTGGAACTTCCTGGCTTTCCTATTCTGATCCACATAAAGACACAGAGCTGAGATGCCATTTCAGCCACTGCAAAGTCCAGGTTTCTCACCTGCAGCCTCTGGGGAAGCTGTGCAAATACTCACGCCTGCAGAGTCATGTTCCGCGTTGCCAAGGCCTCGCTCAGGGAAATGGCTCCTTTGTCTTCTATTCGGTTTGCACTAAGATCCAGGATCCTCAGGGTTTTGTTCCTTTTTAGTAGCTTTCCCAAAAATTTCACACCATCATAGGTTATGTTATTACTGAAAGAGAGATGCACATTTTAATTTTTGGGGTTTTTTAAGTTGCTGAGAAAATGAGTTTCTAATGTGCCACGTTGAATCACTCTCACCAGCTAAGGTCAAGGTATCTCAGGCTGGAGTTTCCATAAAGGCCCTCACACAGTCGCTCTACACCAAAGTTTTTCATTCCATGCTTGCCCAAGTGTAGTTCCACAAGAGAAGAATTACTCCTCAACATCCGAGCTACATGAACTGTGGTCTCTTCCTAGAAACATACACTCGATTTTATTAAGCTGGACTTCAGGATAAGATACAGTTGTGCCTCAGGAAAAGGGAGAAAGGCAACTAACTGCAAGATCTGGTCATCAGTACTGTTCTGTTGTGTATATTATATAAAAATAACACAAAACAACTTCTTATGATAGAGCTGAAAATGAAAAAAAAGAGAAGAAACACTATAGAGGTATTTGCAGTTTTACAGTACTGTCTACATCACTGCAAATATGAGTGAAGCATCAACATTTAATTATGTCTAATCAGCTTCCCTCCCTGTTATTGCTCTTAAAAAACGGAATGTTTGAGTCAGTCTTCGCTAACATTTGAAAATATTTAGAAATTATGCTGATTATTTCATACAACAATGAATTGGTCAAAGTTTTTACTTGATCTTGGAGATCTTTTCCAGCCTTAAGGGTTCTGTTAATTGTATGCAAAAGAAACAGGACTTCTATGGGAAAAAATATGTCCTTCTACTCTAAGGCAAAGGAAGTTTGTTCAAAGTTGTCCTGTTTAGTCAAAAAAATAACTGAGTGAATACTGTGAGTCAAAAATAAAGGAAAAACCCAGAAGCCTCAGAAAATGACAGACCTGAAGGTGGAAACAATGACAAATAGAGTCTCTGACAGGTCCAGAGCAGGTCCTTACTCTTACCAATAGGAGTAGTTTAAATTGACTTCCAAAGCTGGGGTTAGGCAGATCAAGCCCAGCCTTAGAAAAGAAACAACTAAAATCTGTTCAAACTGTAAAATTTACCTTTTGGGAATTGAGGAAGATCTGGCTTTGATGACAGTTTAATTTCGTTACCCTGACATCAGGAAAACACTGATCCTGTCCCAGACACCTGAGAACTGCTGCCAGGCAGGTGACTGCACCTCCAGCCAGCTCTGCAGCCAAGACCTGAGCAGCACCAGCCATGCACAGTGAGACAGCAAAACCACCCAGCCCAGAGAATGTGGGAATTGCTGCAGTGTCTTTCTTCTCTAGGCTCAGCTGAACAGCATCCTTTGTGCTCCCCCTCATCTCCTGCTACACAGCATGGCTCCCTCAGTTTGCTGAACAGTGCAGAAGGAACACTTGTTTCTAACAACACTTGCTGTTCTAACAGCAGAAGGAACACTTTTTTCTCCAATACCAAGCCCTCTCCATTAGCCCATTATTTAACAAATGTGCCAACAAAGAAATTTTTAAAAATTTAACTTTCTAGTTAAACAGGGGCTGCACAAAACTTGGCACAGAAAGAGAAAAAAAAAATATTCCTGCAACCATTTCCTCCAGTTTGTAAGGAATTTCATAGTTCAGATGTCCATAAATACATCAGTACTGAGTGGACTTAGGGCCCTCTCTCTGAGCTGACTGCACAGTCACTCACATACCTGTTGGCCGGATAGCAAAGGACGACTCAGGTTTATGGCTTTGAGTGATTTGTTCTGAGTCAGGGCTATGGATGTTGCTATTAGACACTGCAGGCCCTGGAAATGAAAATAAACTCTTCAGAGAAAATTGTTCAGTGATCAAGCTACCAAATTACCATTACTGTTATTTCTGCCTTCATCTATTCTGGAGGGATGGGACTACAGCAGGCAACTGCTTACAGACACATAACAGATTTTCTGATAATACCAATGCCAACTGCCCGTGGAATAGGAGAGTGAAATTAGACTAAGTAGTAAAAATTACTTGGCAACTCAGAAAATAAAAAGCAAGAATAATGGATCTCAAAAATACTTATCCATTCAATTGATCCTGTATTATGATTTCCCTGATTTATGAGGCAAAATCAGCTTATGTGTGTTACCCTGACATTTATCCACCAGGTAAATTCATATTTAGTACAAATCAGGCAAATTAAGATTTTTTAAAAATATCCTTCTAATCTGGCCTTCATTTTACATTTATGGTACTTTTCCAGAAGACTGGTCTGTACCCAAAGCCATCTCATTTGAAACCAACTCCATCACCTCCCTACCAAGCACACACATACCAAGCTTTTGAATAAATCCTACACTGCCTACACTTTCCTTGTTCATGTATTCATAACACCTTCACACTTTCTGAGGGGTATTCCCCCTTCTGGCTCAGAAGCAAATTCTGAATTTCCAGAAGACAAATGTAGGCTTTTAAAAGTAAGAAGCCTCAGTGCCCAGCTCTAGGAGGAACCACATTGTCCAAGAGTAAATTGGGTGGTTTTTTACTCAGTTCAGCACTGCTCTGCTTATGTCCTTTATGGGTCAAGCTCTGAGAGGAGCAGCAGAGCTATGGGATGAGTGACTTTCAGAGGTTACAGCTCTGCACACTTTAGAAGGAAAAGATTCTCCAGGGAATGAGAAGTCCATTCTTCAGCAGGGCTTATTATACAGGACCTTGCTTAACAGAGAGGAGCAGCAGGAAAAAAACCCTCAGAAAATGTGCAAGCCAAGCACTTGAATTCCTAGAGAGACACGGTGGCTCTAAAATATCCCCAGTTCTGACTTCACAGGTGCTTTATGCAACGTGCCTTTCCAAGCACACACTGCAATATTATATATTGTGTTACCTCTGGCTGTCACAAAATCAATGACAACAGATGGCATTTCCCCCTAATTAAGCACTGCAGGACCCTTGTAATACCCTTGAAAGATTTATGTCTTATTGCTGATAATTTTACTGGGTTACTCACCACATCACAGTCTCCAAGATCCAACTTCTCTAAGGTTGAGTTAATTCTTAGCATTGAAGCAAAGAACATCCCACCTTCGTTTCCTATTTTGTTTCCAGTCATTCTCAGGTGCACAAGACTTTGATTGCTCTAGGAATAATTTTAAAAGATATATATTCCTTTAAGATGGCCTGGGAAACAACACTGTCCTGTTTTTTTCATGTGAATTCTGCTGGTTGTCACACAGAGACAAAACAACCTTTCAGAAGAATTGTGTCTAAGTGATAACACTGGATCAGCTCTTGGCTCAGGCTCCCCTCCCTGGCACCAAACACGAGAGTCTGCAAGCAAAACTCCTGTATTTGAAAACTTTTGTTTCTCCCAAGTTCATGAATTTCGTCACACTCATGAAAATAATCCAGACAAATATTTCTGCCTAAATTGGCATCTGAGATACAAATTGCATCAATACTGATTTAAATCTGCTAAGCCTTGTATGAGCATTGTACATCTACTGCACAGCCTTCATGTTTTGGAGGCCTGTCAAATTTAGTCGAAATCAGTTCAGGGTTCAAAGACTGTGAAGGAGGAAGAAAGAGCTCATGTGAGTCTTCTTTCACAAACACAACAAATCTTACACACAAGCCTCATTTCCTTGGGAAACCACATAAAAAATAACAAACTTGGGTTTGTGGTGCTGCTGTTAGGCAAAGTTTTGAAAACATGTCTCGGGCATCTTAAGTCAAGACAAATACTGATGTCAAAGCACAGGCAAATTTAATTTAATTTTTTGTGAAAAAAAGGAAAATAATTATGGCCTTATATATCCTGCAGCACAGCATTTTTCACACAGAAAAACCCAGCTGTAATAGTTGTGCTTTTTATAGACAATTACGTCTTTTTCTAGATAATTAAGTGTTAATGGCAGCACAGTGCAACTTTTCTCTTGTGTGAAATCTGATTTCTGAAGTGTGCCTTGGGAAAGCAGGCAATCCCTGTGACACAGCAACATGCTGAAAGGAGCAAAGACAGAGGCCCCTTTCAGCCAGCTCTGCTGCTGGCAGCACAGCCAGTACTGGTCATCAAAAGCACAAATATCAAAGGAGATGCCATTGCCTAAATCTCCCAGGCAAATACTCACATGGAGTGCTTCTGCTATCAGCTCTGCCCCACTTGTGCCAATGTCATTGAACATCAGGTTCAGATACCGCAGGCTGGAGTTTTCCTTGGGAACAAACAGAGCAGGAAGCAATGAGAGTTGTTTTTCAAAAACGCAGCTGTGTTTTCCAAAAAGGAGATGCACATACAAAACTCTTCCCTTTGCAGCATTTCAGGCAGTTCACGGGTTGGAGAATAATTAAAGAACGCCAAATTTATGTGAGGTGATGAGGGCAAGGCATAAAACCTGTCACAGGGAGGGCCCTCATGGGGCCTCAGGAACCACCCAGGAACCCTGTGCATGAGGCAGTGGTCAAGCTCAGATGCACAAATTCAGGCATTTTGTGAACCTAACAGTGCCCCTCAAACTCTAGGAACACAGGCACAAGGTGACAACTTGCTATTTTTCACCTGCATCCCAGTGCTTACAACGACAAAAGGCTACATTAAAATTCCCTATGTTTAGGCCTATAAAAAAGCTATCAGAGATTATAGAAGAGCTGAAAAAAAGGCCCTGGCACACTTGACACAACCATTACCCCCTTTGTTGAATTGAACTGTGAGCCTAAAAGCCTCATAGTTTATCCCATCATTCTTTTCTCAGGACACCACAGCCAAATATCCAAAAGGCCTTCTACCAGAAATCAAAAATTTCCACAGAGACTATAATCTGAGGTTCTGGTAGGATGGATTGGGATGTGATAGTCAAAGTTATTGGAATTTTGCCAGATCAGCTCATTCTTCTCCCCAGTACACCACATATAAATATTACTATAGATGAATAAATTACAAGTTGCTGAAAGATAAACATCTCTTGGCACCTGGAGGAATGTTGCTATGGTCTGTGCTCCAGCATCAGTCAATAAATCATAGGCAAGATCCAAACCTGAAAAAGATGAAGAATAAGGAATGCATATCTGCATTGAACTGATCTCTCAATGAAAAGAAACAAAGATGAACTAAGGCTGAAATCCAGACTGATGATGTTTTCCTGTATTAGCACAGCAATGTCAAACACGCAGGGAAAAACCTTACCTGTAACAAAGGCAGCTTGGTCTAAGACAGAGAGAAGAGCTCCAAGATCATCATCTGTAACTCTTGGCACAGGCACCAGATGATTATTTCCAGCTAATTTTAATGTGATTCCTTTTGTACTTCTGCAGTAACATAAAAATGTAAGCACATGGGGAGAAGTAAAACGATAGAGAGAAAAGAATTTTCTCTCCAGATCAGAGGTGTGCCCGTGCCTGCCCTCACTGGAGCTCTTGCACAGGGTTATCTGCTGCCACTCCTTTGGAAACACCAGGACAAATGCTATGATCCAAGCAGTACCTCAGCACTGCTCAACTGCAAGGCCATGCTTGCACTGAAAGCCAGAATAACCAACACGAGGGGAAGGCAGATGGAAATAAAGATTATCTCAGAGGTTACCTCATCATCATCTTTTTACTTGCTCTCTTTGCTTTATTTACTTTATCCTGCCCTCAGGATCAAAACCTAACACAAACCATTTCATTTTCTCAGTTTTTTCCCCCCAAAGGACAATTAACTTTGATCCCAGCACTGTCCATGAAAAGAAGCAGTACCCAAACCTTTAATGAGAGAGAATTTGGGCGGATAATAGCTTGCCAGGATTCAGAGACAGCTCAGGGAAGCATGACCAGCTGGAAGGCAACTGGATGCAGCTAAGGCTTTTTAAACAGGAGTGAGACACAAAAAAAAGGAGTTAGGATGACTAAACACTGGGTTTGGCTTCTTTAGGGGACAGAAAGGCACCATCCTGTACATTTTTCACTTTTTTTGATTTCACTGCTTGTAAAGCTGCCCAGAAAGGATGTATAGCTACAAACTTCTGCCAAGATGATGTCAAGATGAGTCAAACCAGAACTTCAGCAGTAAATGTTAAATTTGATTTGTGTTTAAGCCTGAAACTGCATGAACTTTCTCATTTTTCAATTCCTCATCCTGCTACCCCGTTTAAGGCTTTCAGAAGCATCTGAAACACCCCATTTGTTATTTGCTTACATTTCATCATTTTTATCAGCTTCTTGAAGCACATGAGCAATGAAGGGGTTTTCAGGCTGGCTCAAATCTTGACAGGCCTGCACATAATGCAGGTGAAGATCTGGAAGAACCGACATGACCTGCTGGAAAACAAAACCAAGTGTTATTGCATCGTTTTTTGGCAGCCTAGCAACCAGGAGAGATCTGCATAACAATACAAATGGGCTCGGTCTGGAAAGGGTTACAACTCGTGGTTTGGAGTAACAGATACAGGAAAAGCATGAGGAAAACTGTGGGTGTGTTTTTGGTGCGCTGCAGTTGGTTAGAGGAACACCGTGAATAATACCAAGGCAGGCCATGCACTTCAGAGTTGATTATTCTTGTTCCAGCTCAGCATATTCTGTAATAAACTCAGAGATAAAGAGTATCTGAGCCAACAGAGAAGTGATCCCTGTGGCAGCCGGGCCCCGCAGGCCTTACCTGAGCGACGACCACCGCCACCGCTCCCCTGTCCCCAGCTCAGCCTGCGGTGACCAGCCCGCGGTGAGTTCGGTAACCGGGCTGCTCCGAGCTTAGCCCGGTAACGGGGCCCGTTCCCGGGAAGGGTGTCCCGGAGCCCGTTCCTGAGGAAGGGTGTCCCAGAGCCCGTTTCCAAGGAGAGTGTCCGCGGAGCCCATTCCCTAGGAAGGGTGTCCTGGAGCCCGTTCCCGGGGAAGGGTGTCCTGGAGCCCGTTCCCGGGGAAGGGTGTCCCGGAGCCCGTTCCCGAGGAAGGGTGTCCCGGAGCCCGTTTCCAAGGAGAGTGTCCCCGGAGCCCATTCCCGAGGAGGGTGTCCCGGAGCCCGTTCCCGGGGAGGGTGTCCCAGGCCGGCAGCAGGAGGGAGCGGGCGGGGGGTGCCAGGAGCCCCCCGGTGTCCCCTGTGCAGGGCTGAGCCCCCGGTGCTGCCCAGACCCTGCGGACGGGGCAGGGCAGGCTCCTCACCGCGCCCCAGAGCACGGAGTTGGTCTCCGAGGAGCCTTTGCAAAACTGTCCATGGTTACACGGGTCAGCTGCTCCTTCAGAGACTCCTGGGCTGGCCCTTTCCAGCAAATAAATCCCTCTAGTGATTTCACCACTTCCCTCCTAGGCAGGAGGGGGTGGGCTCCATTTTCCTGCCCTGCAGCACTGCCAGGAGTTGTCTGTGCTGGCTCTGTCTGGTAATCTCCTCCACAAACTTCCCCCAGGTTTGAAGAATCCTCCTGACACGAGGGCGCTCAGACTGTCTGGACAACCTGGAGGAGATCCCACACCAGCTCTGCTGCCGGCCTTCCCTTTCCCGTGTTTTTGTGAGGAACACCACATTACACACTGCACCTGCATCCTCCACCAGGTTAATCAGTGTCAGGACACTAGATCCGAGTGAAAAACTCTGTGATGCCATTCCTAAAGGAATGTGCATTATGAAAAATGTATTTGTTCCTTTGTTTTAAATTTTATTTATTGATAACCTTTTCCACAATCCAAGTTCTCCATTACAATAACTTTTCCCTTCCAGAGTGAAAAAGGAAAACCCACTGGTACACACCCGAGCCTGGGTTCCTCATTATTGCTGGCATCTCGGTATTCAGACAGGGAGAAAACAGCAAGAATGTGGAAACACTGACCTTTGTGTTGAATCATAAAGATGGAATCCTGACTGGAGGAACTGCTGCAGTGTTTCGCACCTTTTTTTTTCTGTGCACACTGGAAAATAAGAGCTGCATTTGCACAGAATCAATCTGCCACAAAGCGAGCAAAGGGCAATTCAAAAATGGATGTGATATTGCTAATGTCTTTAACTCCATAAACGTTTGCTGTTCATTTGATAATGAACAATTACACACCCCTGGGCTATCGTAAGTGTAAGAGTATTCATAGACATCCTCATTTTAGGGCTCAGAACACACTTTCCTTTTTTATATAATGCAATGCTTTTTTTTCCAAGGATTTTTTTTCCACTGGTGCAGTTTTCTTCTTGAAGGTTATATTTACAGAAGTGGTAATTTATGCAAAAGACTCACTTTCAGATTTCATTAATTTAAATTGCTCTCCCCTGCACTGTGCATACAAAGGAAATGAAGAAGCAGACTAATGGTTCTGCTAAGAAATAAAATTAAACCCTTAAGAAATCTTTCCAGCACAGGAAACAACACAGATGTCTTTGCCAAAATTTCCACCATACTGTGAGGTATAATGTGACATTAATGAGCAGAATATTCTGTGTTCATCTATCAACCGTAATGCAGCTCCAAAGAATTTTCTTAGGAGATTTCTTCCCTAAAAACAAAACCCCAAAGATTACTATTTAATTGACATAATATGTCTTTTTAATGACTGTGTCTAGCTAGATACCTGTGGAGGTGAAAGAACTGAAATTTTTAAATGCCTTAGACTTTCTGAAAATAAATTCAGTATCTTTCCAAAGGAGATCTTTCTCCTGGAGTCATTAGAAAGATTATAGCTGGGACAAGATAAAGGAATTAAATGTCTGCCAGAAGACATAAGCAAACTGCAGGCAGGAGCAATAGAAGGGGCAAGATCTTGTTCTGCTGCAACATGGAAATTGCATGGACTTCAGCTGCTCCCAAAGGCAGGACTGAAGGGACTCTTACTCTCTTTAGGTGCATAGTGCAGCATCAGGCCAGAACTGTCAGAACAGGAATAATATCAAAGCTCAACCTTTAAAACTCATGTTGTTTCTCTGTGTTTAGTAATGATCCCAACGATATCACAGTTTATAAACCTTACTTTTGCACTTTACCTCCAGAAATGATCAGTACCTTGTTTGGAAATATGGAGTAGGATTCCAGACAAGCAGAACACACACTTCTAGCAGGAACCTGCATTATCATCCTGTCTTACAGGGGTGTAAAAAGCTGTTTGAAAGTATCTCCACACTTCTGCAAAACTGCTCACTGATGTTTTGACAATCTGCAGTTACAGCACTTTGAATAACTGCAGGCTGTCACTTGCTTAGTGGCACTGCTCATGTCTGAGGTGGCTTGGTGGCAGTTTGGGATGTGTCTGTGTGTGACAGGCTTATTTGAAAGCAGTGGGTCTGCAGGATGCAATTTCTGCCATGATTCTGGTCCTGACACATCATAACACCTTTGTTATTAAAAAGAACCGTGACAAACATAATATTGCTATAATTCTTGCATGCCAAATTTATGTGCAACCATGTCTTTCCACAGCACTTGACAGGCAGACAGCTGTTTGTCCTAGACACACAATATCCTTATCTAGTTTTTATTCTGTATTGCTCAGCTACTCCTAAACCCCCTGAGTTTCATTTGAAGCGTACAGAGCATCGAGCTGGACTGGGGCCAGCCACTGTGCAGCGACAAAATGCAGGGCAGAACCCTTTGTTAAACTGCTGGTCAGAACTGCAGTCCAGCTCTCCCTCCCCTTGCCTCAGGGAGGGTGATGCATCCTGAGGGAGTTGATGAGGGCAGGGTCTCTGAGACCAGCTCTTCCCAGAGTTCCATCTCCAGGCAATGCTTTCTGAATCTGCATCCCGGGTATGGAACTCATTTCTGTTTGGCTCTTGATTGATACTGAAATCTCATTAATATGCTCATTGGCAGCAGAGAGCTGGGTCTGCAGCAGTGGGACGGCTCTGTTATGATTTTCCATTTCACTGGGTAACTGAGACTGTTTTGATTGTTTGGAAATGTCTAATGAAATTTTTTTCACCCTAAATGAAGGCAAAGTAGAACAGAGAGAAGGATGAATCAGAAACTGCCAAGGAGGAAATCATCAGAAGAGAGATTTCTAGGCAGAGAGGCAGATTGGCAAGACATTTAGTAGAGGTGATAAAAGGAACAAAATTTTTAGTGGCACAATTGGCATGACAGAATAATAAGAGGGCAAAAGACTGAGCAGGTGGATCAGGAGCAGGGGAGAGTTTGCCAGTAGTGGGTCTGTCCTGTGCTCTGCAGCTGAGAATGAGGAATCCAGCTATGAAAGAACAAGAAACCCCAACACCAAACTTGAGTTCAGTTAGGATAATTTCAACAGAAAGTGGACATTAGAGGTAAACTGGAGAGAGAGGTTCAAGTGGGAAAGGATTAATTCAGAGAAATTCTCATGGAACAGATAAAAGATCAACTTCCCAGTTGGATGAAAGGTGGATTTGAGGAAGAAAGTCACATGAAGACAAGTGATAAAGAGAACAGGTTGGAGTGATGCTGTTAAACAGACATGCTGGTATTTCCTCATTAGAACAACTGTCCTGGCTTAAGTCACTGCTTGAAAATCTCTCTTGTTATCTCTAAATGAAGCGGGGACTCTTGGCTTTATTTAGAGGTTTAGGAACCCACACAGCAATTCCCTGCTGCCCCTGACCAAGAGACTCCAGTTTCAAGTCACATTTCTCCCAGCTGTGCCAAGTGCGCTTTTCAAGTGTAACTGAAAGCGGAACCAGGAAGGAAGTCCAGGGTGACTCTTACACAAAATCATGGATTAAATGATCAATAGTTATCAGCACAGCACAGTCAGCTGCTGGTTATAGCCCTGAACAGGCAAAAGCTGATGTTGGAAGGGTGGCAAGGGCTGAAAGCTGAATATTGATCAGCATCTGCAGGGGAGAACTTGCTGAGGGGGGCCTTAGGAAAGTGCCACTGAATGATCCTGCTGGGCCTCTCCTCCAGGAGACTGCTGCAGCATGTAGAGATGCTCAGAGCTAATTGAGCAGTACTTTATCCCTCAAGCTGCCTCAGGATTTCTCTAAGACTCCTCACTCAGTGGGCAGATCTAATACCTTTACTTCCTAAAATACCTTACCGATGAATAATCCCACTGCAGTCCTGGAGCTCACGTGTGGGTTAACATGCTCCATGACACAAGTGACTGTGCCAGAATTTGGCACTTATTGATTGCTCTGTATCCAAAATTCTTGTTCAAGTAGCAGGACACATCTCTGATTTAATGTACCATAGCTTTTTCCTTGCCCCTGAGACTTGCAAAGACACCAATAAAGTGTTTCTTTCCTTGATTTTATGCTGATTTTCTACACAGGACTCATCTAGGCTATGAGATGGCATCAAGGGCCAGAGCAGAGGCAAAACAGCTCCTTCTGTATTCTCTTCCTGGACTAATCTATAATGTTGAGTTGTTAGGATGGATACCAAATCTCCCAGTCATGATTTAATTAATTCACAAAGAGGCAGAAGTTTGGAGGGAGAAGAAACTAAAAGTTAAAACATGGAGGTTTCAAGTATTTTCACAGTAGAGGTATTTTCCAAGGCCACATTCACACTGCTCACCCACCTGCATTAACACAAACCCAGCCCTTCCCTCCATGGCCAAACCTGCAGCGTGTCCCTCTGAGCCCAGCACTGCTCTGTGGGCAGTGGCCTTGGCAGTATTCACAACATCAAGATAAAGTTGTATAAGCGTGGCCCAGGGAATCTGAAAAGAACATTATTAAATGGAATCATCTGTGGTATAGAAGGTCAAGTAACGGTTTTCTCTAACCGTGAAATTATTTCAAGAGATTATTAAAAACTGCAGTCTTCTAAGCCAGAGACACATAATGCCTGGTTCATGTGCTGCTCCCAAAAGGCCTTCCAGACACCTCCAACCTTCATCAACAGTCAAAACGAATGTTTCTTTTGTTGTCTTGATTAAAGCCTTCCATTTGCTTCCTCTGGGACTCTGAAAGGGCCCATCTTTGCATGCCCAGCTCTGCCAGGGCTGGCAGCTGTGTCAGTGCTGCCAACAACTCCCTGAACCATGGCCCGCAGTCCCGGCAGGATGACGGCCGGAGGCTCAGATCCAGCTCCGAGAGCTCCTTGAATGCTCCTAAACCTTGGCAGAAAACAGCCCAGCCTTCGTCAGAGATGATGTTATTATAACTCAAATCCAGCTTCTGCAATCTGGCTAAATGGCCATCTTGCCTCAGGGATGCTGCAAGAGATGACAGACACAAACACAACTAATAAATCCTGGTAACTGCTTTAAAAGCTTCTCAGAAAAGAGAATGGTATTTTAATACCTCATTTCAGCAGTCAAAGAACAAGATTTAACTCCTCAGCAACATAAAACCACTTGCTGCTGATCTCAGAAAGACAGTTTTATAACAGCTGAAGGAGTTTACAACACTTGAAGCACAGGCAGTTCAAAAGGAACAAAGTATTGAGTTAAAAGTGTGTGGCAACCTGAAAACCTTGGAGTCGGCTGGAAGGAGGTTACATCAAGTGCTGATTGTAAGAGGCAGACAGGCTTTACAGGGAGACTTAGAAAGAGGAAAGCAAAACGAGGTGAGGCTGACTGAATACAACAGCCACCTCTCATTGTGGGAAGGCCAAATATACCCTAAAGGAATCCTGAACATATGATTGGCAAAGGAGGCACACATCTAGGATGATGGTTTTTAAAGTCAAAAGTATTCGGGCTTCATCTCACCAGTTTCCACATTCCAAGGCCTTACAGTTATCACACAGACATTGCCAATGTCAGACAATCAAACTCCTGAGTCAGGCCCACAGAATGACAAGGGTGAGGATAAAATTAGCAAGTTTTTAAAAGGATCCTAGAATTTATTCCTTTATCAGGTTCCCGTTTTCCAGTATTTCTTGGCAGCTGCTAAGAGGTGGGTGAAAACATTTCTGATTTAATTCTCCCCCAGTAGCCTGACTCCTGAAACCCACCTAATGGATTGGGAGCTGGTAGTGCCTGTATTCCTGGCTGTCAGCACAGATATTTTCTCTAAAGTACTGAGCTGTAAAACAGCATCCAAGCAAAATAAAACTTCTCAGAGGCAGCTTTAAATATTTGATATAAAAAACAGATGCAAACCTTACATTTTCTAAGTTATGCGCTTTTAAAAAAATTATTATTAATGAATAAAAGTGGTTAAAGATTCTTTGCATTTTAGCCTTTTCAGCTCTTCCACTGGGCATGTCCAGGACACACAGAAAAATGAAAGCCCTTTGTGGGGAAAAATACGGGAGTATTTTCCATGTTTTCATTTGATTGATACAAAAACATGCTCAGCCCATGGAACAAGCCCCTTCTGAATTGTGGTCTAAATGCCCTGGTTCCTTGAGTGCTAGTAAATACCTTGTTATACTTACTTAGGAGTGCCAAATCTTCAGCCACCAGGTTACAGCTGCTCAGTCTTAACACTTGAATCTCCGTTGCGAGCTTTAGTGCTCCCAAAAGCAGCTTTAGGTTCCCACCAACGCACTTATTCCAAGAAAGGTCTAATATCTCCAGTTCAGGAAGGTGAAGGGCAGACTCAGCTGAAAAGATTAAGACCAGCAACTTCTGCTTACTAAGAGAAAACAACATGGCCTCAACAGACACCTCACCTGCAACTCACCCGTAAGCAGGATCCTAACAGCCTCATTGCTTGTGCTTAGAATGAATTCTTTTATCCCAATAAAAGTCAGACAAAAGAAAATAAGAAGGTTCTGCCTATAGAATCTATCCGGGCTCTATGGAGAGGGGTTTTTGTCTTTCTGTTCACATTATTGCCTTGGCCTTGTCACACTGAATTAATTTAACATAACAGCTTGCTTTGAAACCATTTTATACCAATTTAAGACAGCGATTTCTTTTGCTGTGAACTCACTATTTAAGGTGAGATGCTCTGTATCTTTTGACAGCTCTGATTTCCATGGTGTCACTCTTACATAACTGTAGTGATATTAACATAATACTCTTCCTGCAAGAACCTCTGACCAGCTTAGCTTGCTACTGCTTCTGCTGGAGGCAGTCAAGTCTTACTCCAGGTTTAATGTAACAAGTAAACAGTACAAAATACAAGTGCACAAGACACAGTAATGGAGAGAGCCACGGTACTAAGATTTCATGTGCCATATGGAACACCTATCAAAAGCCACTAATCCACAGAGATTTGCAATAAGTAGGCAAAAGAGGCTGAATTTACATATCCTGTGTTAGACTGGACTTTTCTTCATGGGTTTGCAATATCTTTTGTACCACTGCAGTAATTTCCTCCATTGCCCCATGCTGAATCCTACCCCATAAAGTTTCTGGTGAAATTTTCACCTGCAGTGAGGTGAAAAACCCTCAGTCAAAATTTTATCCTACTGAGTGAAGTGTAAGATCCAGACTACAATTACAGCATAACATAACATCATGTTTTTTTGGGTTTTTTTTTCCAAAATTAAGGTGTATATAAAAGCTCACTATCAAACAAAGGACTAAGAGAACTTCACCCCCTCTGGTATAGTAAAGGAGGTTATAAAATTCTCTTCCTTTACATCTTGGTCCCACAAAGGATTGTTTTCATCACAGGCTTTTTCACTTGGGACCTGAGGTATAATGTAAGCATGATCCTTGGGGTTCAGCCAAAGGAGAAGGGAAGGATTTGTCCTTCAGGGATACACAGAGAATGGGCACACTTTAAAGAAACATTCCTACCTAGTGATGAAAGGGACTCTTCACCTAAGCCACAGTTGCTGATGGTCAGAGATCTCAGCTTTGGTAAAAACCTGAGCTTGCCCAGAAGAGGATCAGATGAGGGTCCTATATTTTTATTCGAGGATAAATTCAGCTCTTGAAGACTGGAGAGTAAAGGTATCACCTGGGCTACAAAAACATGATATATTTATTAGACAGTCACTGATCCGTAACAAATGTGTAGTTGTATATTTGCCTGACATAATTTCTTTATAAATCAATCCAAAAGTCAAGGCCAAGTTTTTACACTCGAGTTCATGGTGAGTAATGTTTTAGACCATAAATAGCCTTGTCATTTTCAGTAAAACTGTTTCAAAAGTAAAGTATTCCATACTATGTGGAAGGTTGTCAGAACGTGGTTGCCTGGAAATTTTCTAGGTGAAGTAGGGAATTTCCAAATGTCTTCATTACTAACTGAAACTTCTTTGTCTTAATGTTATTATTCTCTATTATAAAATAAATTAAAAATAAATCATGATTGATATTACTAATACTGAATATTTACTAAAGCTTCATCATCAAGTCTTCAAGTTATCTTCTTTGTCATGGAAAATAGGATGTGGGCAATACAGGCTTTGAGTCGTGGGATTTTTTGTTGTTGTTAAGAGTAAAAACCAAGTCATGAAAACAGAGAGAAAAAAATAAACTGTCTCACAAATTGATTGGGAATGTCTTTTTTTTCACAATAGTGTTTATAATTGCATATCAATTCAACCTAGAGCAAGCACACAGCAGCAGCAATGCAGGATCTCCTAAAATCAGCCTCTACTTGGTGTGCAGCTCACCAAGGGAGTTCTAGGCAGTTATATTTCCATGTACATACCCACCATGGATTCATCCAATTTATACCACTGGGGGAACTGTCCCTGGATATTTCCTAAATTACTGATTATCAAAACAAAAAAAGCAGTGCTTGGTGGCAGTTCCCACATTCCATTGTGGGTGTGAATCACAGCAAATTCAGGTCTTCAGTTCCACATGGGATCTGACACCCTGAGAGTTCCTCCTGTTCAACAAAAAACCCCATTCTATATTGCTCAAGAAAGCTCTCCCCCACACTGCATTTTCAGAGCTGCTTAATGAAAAAAGTACTGAGATCAGCTCTTCCACCAGGCAGAACCTCTTATGTTTTTAAATATTTTCAGAAGGTAAAACTGAGATCCTTAAAGAGTTTCCTCAGCATCTCCTTACACAAAGCAGTCATGTCCTCTTCTGTGACACAGCACTGGTGAAGATCAAGGATTTCCAGATTTTTCAAGCTGGCCAAATGAGCTGTTGAGGCTTTAAAGCCACCACCAATCTCTCTGTTACACGAGATGTCTAATTTCCTTAGCTCTGCAAGGTGCTGTAAAGCAGTGTCTGAAATGGAAAAGGGAACAAGCTGATCACTGGCTGCCACAACAGCCCAGGTCAGGGCTTTGGCATCTCTTCACTTCAACGTCAAAGTTTGCACAAGGTATTGCAGGCAAAGCTCCTGGGCTAATCTTGAGTGTATAATCACAGCAGACACACAGTAATGCAGCAAAGCCTCCCTGTCCATGCAGCTCCATTCTTCTCTGGGAGAGCAGGTGAAGGTGAGGCCAGCTCATCCCCCCACATCCAGTCAATCCTCAGCCTTTTGCAGAAATTACTGCTGGATGTGCTAATTAATGCCAGTTGTTTTGCCACGTCCACTAGGGAGAGACACAGATAACAAGCCCATTTCATGTGGCTTCACTGGTCACTCTAAGTGATGATGGTGAATTTGGGTTTCCTTTGGAAAGCAGGATTAGCTTGTTAAAAGTTATCTGGCTTGTCTGTGTCCTTGTCTGTGTTCTGTCTGGGGAAAGAGGAAGCACGTCCAGGGAGCCACAGCTCTGAGATGTGTCTCAGATAAATGGTGTGGAGGGTGACTCTCCCCACTGACTTTTACAAGCTCGAACTCAGGGCAGATAAATTCAGCTCCTGCTGAAAGGCCCTGTAGTCTTTTACCAATCTTCAAACAGCAAATAATGATTGCCCATTAATACTGCCAAACCATCAGCAAAATCCCACCTCATTGCCTTTCTTAAATGGTTTTCAGATGTACAATTTATTCACAATGAAAGTTTTCTGAACATAAAGTCTAACCTAAGCCCTGGAGGCTGTCTTGCTTTAATCCACACATGTGCAAGTTTAACTCTCTCAAGCCTGGCACATTTTTCAGATCCTGAGCAATAACCTTCATGCTGCAGCCAATGTTTTTGTTGATAGAGAGATCTAATACTTCGAGGTTTGGCATCACATTTAGAATTTCAGCTGGAGGAAAAAAAGAAGAAAAGAAAAGAAAACCAAAGTTAGTAATTGTCTAGAATACATACAGATGAACCCTAGAAAAATACAGCACCATGATAAACAGGAAGACATGACCAGGGTTTGCCTGTCAGTGTGGTTTAGACTTGCTAAGTTCCTGTTCGACCTAAACAACACAGGAAAATAAAAATTGGATAGGAATCATGAAAATCTGTTGTGAAAAACCTTTATGAAAATAAAAGTGAAAAAATATAAGGACTGTTAGAAAAATACAGAGGAATAAAAAGCAGAAACACGAAGGAAATTTTCTAATGGAAATGTATAGGAATGTCTGCTACATATGGGGCTCCTCCTGCAGAGGAGATGAGAGCCATGGGGCTTCTCTTTACTGAGCAAACACCTTCTAAAACACACAGTGAGATAAAAAGACCACACAGGATTAAGCTGCTATGCTGAGAGGACAGAAGGGAAGGGTGGTCAGTGGTTGCCAACTCAGCCTAAATTCCCAACCCTCAGACCTTCTTTCCAATCCCATGGCTAATTACATATTCAGCTGCTTAATTTTAAGCAATTAGTGTTGAAAATTCTTCATTTTTTGCTGAAGGTCTCAAAGGATCCAGAAACCCTGGACCACTGAGGCAGCCAAGCTGTGGTTTAGGTCTTCTCAACCCTCCCTCATATGATTAGAGAGAATAACTTTCTCCTTTGGAAGAAAGTGCATTAAACCCCCACATCATAAATGCTGTTATAATTCAGAGCTTGAAATAAATTAACTTTTCACTAATATTGAGTTCAATACAGCTTTTCTCTAAGTCAAATAAGTTCCATTTTTGTGAAGCCAGTCTCAGTCCAGCTTGATGAACACATACCCAGGGATTCTCCATCCTTTGCTGTCAGATTACAGTCCGTAATTTTCAGACATTTTAATTTGCATCCTTCCTGAAGCTTTTTTGTCAGCAGTGATAGTTTTCCACCTATGTTACTATTCCATGATAAATCCAGTTCTTCAAGCTGAGAAACAATTTCAAATGCCTCTCCTGCAACAGAAGTCTAGAATGATTCATTCTATGTATCAATTTCAGTGCAAACAAAAATACAGCTTTGGAATATATTAAAGAGGAAGGTTAGCTACTTAATACTCAAATTACTTTATGATTAATGTCTTGCCAGGAAAATTGTTAAATAAATGAATTATTGCTTCTGCAGCAATGTTGTATAAAATCTCACATTGTCTAAGGAGCAACATAGATCACAAATCATTGTCACAGTGCACACAAACCTGAAACTTATTCAGGTTCCCAAACACTCATCAGGCTGTTTGGCCTGTGCTGGGACCAGAAAGTCCAGTCTAGAGGGAAATCAATATAAGTGACAAGTCTGAATTTACTGTCCTCTAGAGTTCTGCTCTGTTTGATTTGGGAAGTTTCCAACATCCTCTGTACTGTGTCCACAGGTCATTTTGGTGGGAATGAAAGAATTCCTCTCACAACTATTTCTGAAACATGAAAGTTTCCTTGCTGACAGGAACTTCTGACTCGCTTCATAGGAAACCTAGACAAGCATGGTTTTGACTCAAATTAACTTCCTCATGATTTCAAGGCAGACAGAATTGACTTTTACTATATTCAGGAAAAATCAGCATTTTTGAGGCTTAACACACCTGCCAATGTGAACTGTGTTAGTGCTTATTTGAAATACTAACATCCCACTGTAAAATCCAGCTTCCTAACTTCTTTTGTAGAGGAGGGAGGCAGAGCATATTTGCATAAACTCATTCCCCAAAAAGATCAATTAATCAGACCATATGCAAATGCAATTTCAAAGTGTCATATACAATTTTTTGATCTACAGAGTAATAATTGAGAATTTTATTTTAATAGTAACATCCTTTCATGTCTGTATGGTTTTATAATTAATTTTTCACTAAAGATTTGTAATAGAAAAATAATTATTTCTATAAGTGAATATCCAGGTTTGAGAGGAAAGGATACGTCTTAATTTTTATTTTTGCATTTATTTTAAATTATTGCCTCAGTGTTGAATACTGAGTAATGCTCTACAGTTGAGAAGTGCAGCATAGGCTGTTGCTGTTGGACATGAGGACTATAGATTCCCAGACACATCTTCCTCCCAGAAGATAAATAAAGGAATGTAACTCCAGAAGTGGTTTCCTATCACCTCTCACAGTCAGGCTCTGAGCAACAACATAGAACAGGTTGATGTTATGGTTATATTTCAGGCATTGATTCTCAGCAGGATGTGCTGAGTCCACAAGAGGCCACATTTTTGCAGAGAGATATGGACAAGGTCACAAAGCCAGGATTGGCCTAAATACACAAGTTGTTTTCAAAATCACAGGCAAAATCGATGCAAACTGACTGTTGCTATTCCACGTGCCAAGGGCATCACATTTTGACGGGAAATTCAAGTTCTGTGATCAATTTTATGTCTGTCCCAGAAGAAGCTAAACTGAACGAGGAAGGAAACAGCACTGAAGAACCTGCCAGAATAAATCAATTGGAAAAATAACCAATGAAACTCAGACAGAAAAAAAAAACACCCCACAAAACCCAAATCTAAGAGAAGAGTTTGAAAAAGAATGAAATAAATTTGAAAAAATATTAGAAAATTAAATACAGATTTCACACTCATCAGAAACAGAGCAGTTATTTTACCAGCTTTTGTAGAGATGCTTATTTCCTCCCCAAGAGATTGCATGACTCACTTTTGATCGACCACCATATATGCCATTTTATTTCTGAACCTTTCCTGGAAAAGGCTTGGATATGAATGACATAAACAAACCCCAGCTTTAAAACTCAGACCCATTTTAGAACTTACAAAATAAGCAGTAACTTTTATAATTCCTAATTGATTGTGTTTGCTCTTCTTTGAAATACAAACCACAGATCCACTCCAGCACAAACTCCAGGCCCAGAGGTGACTCCATGCAAGAACCTGAGTGTGCAACACCACTTTAAAAACCTTTAAAATTCATGCTTTGCAGAAAGCAGGGTGCAGGCACTCCAAGCAAAGAAGTAAGCAGAGGAAAAAGCTTCTCCCAAACTTGAAAAAATACCGAGTCATAAAGCTCTGAGGCAGCACTTTTGGTTTTAAGTCTTCTCCCAAAAGACCATTGGGGTTTTCATGATGACCACTCACCTGTCCTGCAGCTCCAAGACCTAAGCTGACCCTATTGTGACCAACTCTGCTTCTAGGCAAAAAATAGTAATCCAAATTAAAAATATTCCTTCCTGCAAATAGGACTGGATTCTCTTCCCTTCTGAGTGTGAAAGCTTCACACCCTAAGGAATTAACTCTGCAGAGCTACCTAAAGGCATAAGGTCACCCATAAGCCCAAGTTTCTACTGTTTCACAGCAGGAGTTTACTTTGTCCAGTGTGGAAGCAGGAGGAGTAGGATGTAGGAAGAGATGAGATGGATTACATTAGCCCCAAGCTGTCTGGAAGCAAATGTAAACGAAATCCTGTACCTAAGGAGATGACATCCTCAGCTGTCAGCCTGCAGTTGTTCAGTCGGAGGACTTTTAACTGGTTCACGTGATGAAGGTGGACAGTGAGAGCTTTCAAAGTCCCTCCAACACAACCATTCCAGGACAGGCTGATCTCTTCCAGCTCTGTGAGAAATGGCAGTAAAGAAGCTGCAAGGAAAGAAAAGAAAAAGCTTTTCTGTTTGGGTGTGTCTGCACACCCTGGATATCAATACATCTTAATATTGAGATGCTTTCTACAACCAATACAGAATTATAAAGCCATAACAATTTGTACCTCGCTGTTTTTATCTGTATCTTGAGTGTAAGGACATTCATCTGCTTCACAGACCTGGATGATTTCTATATTTATAGATATTATATAATTTATATAATTTATTAATTAATATTCTTCAGGGACCTGGGACCATTAGATGAAATGTTAATATGAGCTGCATAAAAGAAAAGGAACGGAAAAGAGGAGAGGAAATAATAGAACAGGCAATAAAAATTAAAGAAATACATTAATTAGTTGAATAAAATGTGCATTTACCCAGCTCTGTTATGTCTGTTGCACTTAGTGCACAATTATTTAGATCCAGATTCTTGCTGTTGGGTTTCTTTCCCAGTTTCTCCATGAACTGGTTAAATCTCTGCTCACCAGATGGTGACTCTGCTTCAGAAGTGAGATGTGAAAGTCCATCTGAGCAACAAAGAAATAGGGCCCTGGTTACCTCTGCTAATAAACACAAGGTGTAAAACCTGCCTGAGGCTGCCAGGTGAAGACTTGAGGAAATGAATTAAATCTGTCAATAAAGCAGGCTCTATTTTTCATCAATGTGGACCAACAACCTGACTGATAACATCATTATAGATCAAATCAATACAAAGCTCCTGCTGCATTTTCATACAACACCCGTGTAAGGTAATTCCTGCTTTTCTGGGCTTTGCAAAGCAAAAAAATTACAGAAAATAGCAATCCACTCTGCTGCCCTCTTACCATTTCCCCAAACTGACTTAGAATCCTTAGGACAAAGGGTAGGGTTTTAAGCTTCACCTTCCATCTCCTTTTGAAAAATAGTTCCATTTTCCCTGAAGTGGATGTAAAGAGTATTCTTGTGTGTGCAAAATAACATCCATGAGGGATTCCCATTCACTGCCCAGGGCCAAGTGACAGGAAACATCTGCTCCTGTTGTCTTCAGACTGCTTTAGCAGGACAGCAGGACAGGGACCCATCTTAAATACAAGCCAAGCTACTGCTCAAAGCTTGGCTCTGAAACCACATAAGCTCTGGAACTGACTTCAGCACTGACTCTCACATTGTAGACCAAGAGAGAAGTCACCCAAAAGCTTTACCCTTCCTCAGCAACGTGGATCTAACTCCTTGCTTAGCACCCATCAAATCAGAGGGTACATCCTTGATAATGTTCCAACCAGAAGTAAATCCTGGCTAGAGGATAAACTGTAGGGAGCAAATACAGGATTTTGGCTAACAAGAAAACAGCTGATTTTCTATGAAATTAAAATATATACACATACACATGTCTTTCATTATTGTACCAGCATTACCTTCTACAGAGAGATCTTGCTTTTCACTCTGATCATCAGCTCCAGCATTGTTTGTTTCTGTTTCTTCAGTTTCCCTTCTGTCCTTGATTTCAGATTTCCCAAAGTCAAAGCCTTTGAAGAATTGTTTGATGGCTGAAGGCTGCTCTTTCCTTTCTTCAGGAGCACACTTCTTTCCTTGGAACTGTTTTATAACAAAGTCAAATGGGGAACGCTTTGGGTTGTCCTCTTCATGTCTCTCCTGGCAGTTCTGGTCATCTTTCAGGGGATCAGCAGACAGAATTAGATTTAGTAACATTTACTCTTGCTTACCTTATTTCATAATGGCAGATGTCCTGAGAATTTGCCATCATCGCCTCCATCCAACCATACATCATAGCCATGACACAAGTGTTCAAGAGCAGAGCACTTACAATCACAAAAAGCTGAGCCACTGTTTAAAATTTGGCATTAATGTGTTGTCACATCTGTATTCCTTAGAAATACAAAAATTGTACAAACCAATATACCTCGATGTGCATGCACAGTTACAGTTACAATCCTGCTTTCCCCGGCTGTGGTTTCCTGCTGTAGAAAGGCATTCTTTTAAACAAAGAACGTACCTGTCTTTTCCATGGGTGCACCTGAGGATTCCTTTTGCACTTTTCAGTTTTTACAGTTGTTTCAGGGTTTGTGAGATAGGTGAGCCATGACATGTAAAAAAACCCTCACTCCCTTCCTTAATAGGAACTTTCCGTGGAGTTTTCTCTCACAAGGTTCTGTCTTCAGCAGTTTGATAGCAGCAGCTCTGCACAAGTGGTTTGTGGGCTGTTTCCTGATGCCTCTATTCCTCTGTACTCTATCCCAAAGTCTGCCGTTCCTGCGGCTGACAAGTCCATTTAAATGCTCCGATCATGTCCCAGCTTAGATCGTTCACAAGGAAAAAAATCAGGAAGTGGCAGCAACTGCTCACAAACCACTGCATGGATTGCGAGACGAGACAGCTGTTGGTAGAAGAGGCTGAGTCATCGCAGAGATCAGATTACAAAAGTACCTGAAGAAAAGCTCTTTGTTTTCCCACCCCTTTTGTCCATAGTGCTCAGCAATAGTCCCGCAGGCTGAGCAGAGCCCTGCTGTCAGCTGGATGTTGCACAGCTCAGTGAGAAAAAGGGAGGACGGACACTCCTGATCATTTTAGGGCAACAGGAGACACAAGAGGAGAAGTCACAGTCATCTTTTGGATAACACCATGATACAACATTACAGTGCAATCATTGGACTCACCTCAGATATACCTCAAACACCAGTACACTTTTTTCTTTGTCTGTCCGTCCTAAAGTCTGATTTCCTCAACGGTGAACATCACAATTTCTGTCTTAACCACTCATGGCCATTTATGCAGAATCTTTTTAGCCTTGATAACCTTTCCCAGTCTATGAAGTCTTCCTTTTTGCAGGCTAAACCAGCCAAACCCTTCTTCCCTCATGTGCCGAACTCTCCATTTCCCTTATCATTTCCTGCTCACCTTTATATTGGTGCAATATAATTTGTACTTCCTTAAATAAAAGGGCCCATCCACAGGTCTGTATACACTACAGACATATGCAAACTGGAGTGATTTTGGTGGGGAATGATAAAGCTGGTAAACAAAACCAACCATTCCTTTGCAATCAGCTGAGCAGGCACCAGCCTGAGGACAGGCTTGACTCAGTGTGAAACTAGACAAAGGATTCAGACAGGGTAGAATGAGGCACAGGGTGCTGCAAGGAGTCAACAGGGTAAGATGAGAAGAAAAACTTAAAGTGACCAACAGGAAAATCCTCTTTCCCATGAGAGGCACCATGCTGGGAAACATTTGCAGCAGCTAGAAATGCACAAAACCATTGTGATCAACCACCTTTCTCTGTAGGAAAGGAGGACACACTTCCATTCCCAAATAGAAAGGATCTCCAGGTTGGCTTTAGGGTTTTCTGACACCGGGAGTGGCTGTACTGTCTCTGTCTCTGAAATCAGCGTCTCACTACAGACCTGTATCCGCATCAGGAATTCATGCTAATTCACGTGTCCAGGCATCCCAGCTATGCAGACAATGGAAAATCCCAGCATTTCTGCTGGTAAAGGACTGAATTTGACAGTTCTTTGCTTGTGCTGAATGACAGAGTGACTGGGAATGAAGCAGAGACCAAGCAACCCGTGTTTGTGACCGTGTCCTGGGCTCTCCTGGCCCAAGACTTCTCAATGCCCACTGCAGTTCAATGAAAACTTGGAATGTGAATATTTGATCTCTGTCCTGTGAAACTGGGGAAATCCTTAAGCATGTTAAACACCAGTTACAGTGGTTAGGCTGGACTAATTTACATGCTCTGACATCATTTCAGGAGATGTGCTGCCAATTCACAAATTCTTTCACCACTTGAGGCTGTTGAATGACAGTGACAATACCCCGGGGCACTATGACAGCATCCCTGTAATCCGAAGAGAAGGGAAACACAGTGACCTGGTCTCCTCTTCCTAAAATGCAAATCTTTACCTTTTTTTACATCAGCTCTGAGCGAAGAGGTAACAACAGGATTATCCCCCCCCAAAAAAGCAGGATAAGGAGAGTGAGGTGGCTGCACTAGGCTGTAAACACGAGCAGCACTTTGCAATAGGCCCAGGCTGTGCTGTGAACATGTGAAATATCAGGACAGCCAGGCCCAGCTGTGCCCTGTGAGCTGCTCTGCCCATCTCCTCCCTGCCACACTTTGAACTGGTGTCCTGCTCCTGCCTGGCAGAGCCCTGTGTCTGCTTCCTGCAGCATGTCATGGACAGCACAGGGCAGGCTTAGCTTTTGGAGTTTAAATATAATAGCTGCCTTCTCCTTTCTATGCTGTTAAATGGCCTGTGACCATCTGCTGAGTGCTCAGCGTCACACTTGTTTATATCTACTCTCCCCCCTGTCTAGACCTGGGGCAAGGTTAGGAACAGAACCAATTTTGGAACAAAATAGTTTAAGTTGCATCCCACACAGCATCCATCAGGGAGAGATTAATGTGGATTTTTGTACTTTGCCTCATTGTGACTCCTTAATCCGGCATATATTCCAAAGAAATAATGCCATTAGAGGATTAGTGCCACAAGTTCATTTGAAAAAAAGGATTTGCAAACACTGAAATCCTATATTCTATGTGCTTAATCACTGAGTATCATTTTGGGGATTTCCTCTCCCTTTAGTAGTGTCTCTTTCAATGAAACCCAAGCAAATCAGAAACTCTGTTTTGGATGGCCCTTATTATCCACTAAAGGAAAACAAACCCCTGAGCATCTGGTTAAAATAATACAGTCTAAACACACTGGACTAAACCCATCCTTGCTGTCATAAAATCACAGTTATATCAGGGAGGCACTCGACCCAATATTTATATAGAATGTTAAGGATTTGGGATATTTATCTGATAGAGATTTTTGACAATCTGAGTCCTGCAGCACTTAATAACACTGTGACCCTTGTTTGCTTCCATGGCAGTTCCTTTCCCCAGCTTTGCCTCTGCAGGATTCTCTTGCTTGGCCCCAGTTCTTTGGGGCAGTTGCATGGAACAAGGAATTGGTGGGGCTGGAAAAATGTTCCTTGCCCCATGGCTGACTCTGGCAGTTGCAGGTGTTGCACTCTTGGGCTGTGCAGACTCCAAACACACGTGCCAGGAGCTGCTGCCAAGGGAGGGTAAGGGAAGAGTGGCCTGGTCCAGCACCAGCTTTGCTGCCCTCATCTTTTATGGTCACATGCACCAAAGCATGCTCTCCACAGCTCTCTCCATCCCCTCTCTCCTGCTCTGTCCTTTCCTTTTATCCTCTTTGACCCCTCATAACTGAGGCAGGGGAATTCAGCCTTGCCCACACAGCTGGGAATCCCTCAGCTGGCGCTGATGCTGTGTTGCTTGTGCAAAACATCTGTGTCACCCCCTAATTTGATGCTGATTTTTTTCATAGGCAAGTGATCCACAGAGCTGCAGGGATTGGCTTTAGGGCCAGACAAAATCCTTCAGAAGGGATGGCACACACAATGGGCTGGAAGCACCATTCCCCAGGGAATGCCTGCCTGGCCTGAAGGGGCTAAACACTTGGCAGGACAAGGTCAGGTTCAAGGCCAGGTTGGACAGGGCTTGGAGCAACCTGGGAGAGTGGAAGGTGTCCCTGCCTGTGGCAGGGGGTTGGAACTGGATGAGGCTTAAAGTCTCTTTTAACCAAAACCATCCTGGGATTCTGTGACAGTCTTGCAAGGGCTGATGCTGGATGAACTGGTTGTGTGCAGAGCTGTGTGACAGCCCCTGTTGTCACTGATTTATTATAGCTGTAAGAATGCCAACCTTTGCATATTCCACCATGAGCAGCTAAACACGAACTGTAGAATTCTAAACCATTTTCTTTTTTTCCAAGCCAGAATTTACATTACCTCCTATTAAACAGTAGTGATAATAAATAGATTTTTCCAACTACTAAGTCACATTGAATATGCTTTTTGAATTCCATAAAAAGCAAGACTTATACATCTATTGCAGCAAATATACATTTATACACACGGTGCAGATACTTTTAACACTCAGCTATCAAGTTACTGCTTTTAAAATGGAGTTACACAAATGCAAACTTAACTTGCAGTACCTATTAAAATATACGAGACTGATAGAGAAGATTTTCAGTCTGGAAAATTCTTTTTGGTTGAACTTCTGGCAGGATTAATCCCCTTTCAGTTAATCATTTACATGAATGGGCAATCTGCAGAGTTCACGCAAGGCCTGCAAACTATATTAATTACTAGAAACCTAATTACAAATCAACAGAGTCACAGGATCAGTGTTACCTCCATACGGTACCATCTGGTACAACGGGGCTGGATAGTTCAGCAGGACTCCCCATTGCAGTCTGTGGAACCCCAACCTGAATGTGTGTTGCCAGAGAGAGCAAGTTTATGCAGATATAAGAACTGGTTATAAAGCATTTTTAGGGTCATCCTTAATGACAGGATCCAATCCCTGTATTCTAGCTGCTGTTTCAAAAGTTACTTCAAAAAAGAGTATTTATTCAACACTTTTCTTTTTGAATGTGATATAAATGCTGTCGTAACTTGCCTTTCCACATCCAAAAACACCCCCAAACCATACAAAAGGTAATGAAAACAATCACTAAACAAGCAAATATGAAAATGTCTACTATAAAATGCTTTCATTACAGGTCTTACGTGTATTGCGATTTGTTTCACTAATTATTACTCCAATTTAAAAGCTATGTCCAGAAATCTCATACATGACAGGAACATGGCACAGTGCAACTTCCATTATTTTACCAATTTTACCAATACATTTGCTCTTTCAGCAAATGGCCAGTTTGAGAGTTTTCACCAAAATCTATCAGTCTCATTTTATACCATGTTAGCCAAACAAAACTTCAGGTCTTTGAAACCTCAACTCGTATGGTTTTAAATCCAGATCTTCTAAAACATTTGGATCCAAGGTCACATAAAACCCAGTATTCTTTTCACAAGCAATGCTTAGTCAATTGACATTTCAAAGGAATTTAAAGTTATTTTCAAGGGTTAGCCATATTTGCTAACCCTTGAGGGCTCTATCCCAGAGGTTCACTCTTTGGCTTTTGGAATTGAGATCAGCCACACTAAGCAAAATTTAGTAGCTTCAGTTTTGCCCAAAGTTTGGCTCCAGTTCTCCCTGATTAATTCCCAGATTTCCCTTGGGAATGAGAGAGCTGTATAATCCACCTAGTCCCTCCAAATTCTCTCCAGAACAGTAGTTAATGTAATGCTTTTCCATTAAACAACCAATCATGTTGCAACCTGTTCCCTTTGCAGTATCTGCTGACCTTGTCAGTGTAAATTTAATACAGGAGAACACCAAAGGTGGGCACTTCTCAGTGTCCTGCAACTCAGGAAGGAGCAAAATCATCTACTCTGTAACCAAGGGATTGGGGAAAATATTAACTCCCAAGGAGTGTTAGAGCTTGAAGGACATTCATTACAATGAAACTCACACAGGTTTGCCTGTTCCCTTCTCTGGGTGTTTTTCAGTTTCTTGTGGAGCAAGACCCCAGTTCTAAGGCAGTGTGTCAGTGTAAAGTCTGGTGTTTGTTCCTAATCCTAGGACGCAGCTTCTGCTCAGGTTCATTCTTGAACTGGTCCCAGACTTCCTAAACCATCCATCAGACCAACCCCTCTTTCCTTTGCTTGTGGCAACTGTGCTCTTCTAGATTACACCTTTCTGGGGGAGATGTGGAAGGAAGTGAGGTTTAGCTAAAGAATCTGATATGTCTGAACACAGATTTCATGTTGGAAAAAGACAGGCTGACCTGTGACAAATAAGCCATTTATCAAGTTCTGTATCAGTTCATTTCCTGATATAACTCCATCAAAGTGGTGATAAGCAGATTTTTATCTTGCTCCAGTAAACTTGATAAGAATAAACAGGGATTATCACTCTTTCACCGATTCCTCACTCAGGACAGACAGTGTTTAGAAAGAATGGATTAAAACCTGCTTAGGCTCTAGTTTAGCAGGTTCTCTACATCGACAAATCAACTCCAGCGCTGCATTTTGATAGCCAACATAATTCTTGATATTTCTATTAATTATTAGACAATTATTAATTATTAGACAATAAAATTGTCAAATACAATTTTTAGCTTTCATTTGTGAAGACCATAAATCCCAGCTGAGCTATGTCTGCCATTGATTTTGTCAAAAGGGAACAAAAGGGCACATCCTGCTACTTCAGGAATTGAGAGAGATAGGTAGCAGTTGCCATTTCTTTGGAAATTAATTGAGAGAATCTCCTTGTTCTTAGTTCAGCGTTAGAATAGCACCCAAACTACCCAAAACTCATTAATTTCTTCTGCTCATAACTAATTTCCTACATGTCTCTCTCTCCCTCCTTTGGTGCTTTGCCATTTTTCCTGAGGTGAAGACACCCAGCAGGGACAGGAATGCTGAGGGACACACAGATCACTGTGCGGTTCAGAAATGCGGTCCTGCCCCGTGCTTGCAACATCCAGTCAAGAACAACTTGATCTTCTCTGGAGAGGGACCACTGAAACATCTTCATGAACTGTGTTTGTCACAGCTCACTACAGCACACAGAAATCCTGCTTCTGTGCCAGAGTCCAAGGGCTACGTGCCAGAGATCCTCCAAAGCAGCGTCTCTCTCTCCAAACTTCCCTCATTAGGCAAAACAAGAAAAAATAAATATATAACCTTATTATATTGCTGGGTTTGTTTCTGCCTCAGGAAGTAATTTTTTCTGGTAATGAATTGTTCGTGGTTTTCCTCAAACGTGATTCACGTGGACTAAAACATCTGATGAAAAAAGGATTCTAATTTTTTTATTATTATTATTTGGGCAACCCCACATCTTACACAGCATCTGCTTCAGCCTCACCCAGACAATCTTGAAAAAATTCCGGTAAAAGAACTTTTTCAAACTATCTAATCATTACATTTTCAAGTCACAGGCAGCTAGAGAATGAGTGGACTGAACACAAGGTGAAAATTGTCTTTAAGCTTAGAATGCTCCTTTGCTTCCTTGTCTGCCTGCACATGCAAAGATTTGCACAACCACATGAAAATTATTCTCAGTTTATTTTAACTGGTCTCTAATAATGTAATTTTTTTAAAGGAAGACCTAAAATTCTATTTTAAAACCCAGCAGTGGATTTTAAAAGCAGTATTTCTGGGAGTGATTTTCTTCTGTATAAGGAAGGTCCAGACAGCAACAAAATAGCCACTATGGGATTTATAACAAAAATATTTAGAATCACAGTAATTTAAAAAAATTTTAAAAATCCCACATTAAAAACAGTCCTTTTTTTGTTATAAAAAAGAATTTGGTTTTTGTGAGGTTATGCAGAAGCAGAGCAGAATTACACCCCTTTGCTAATGAAAACACTTCCCTGAAAGTGATTTTCAATAGGAAGGAGCCCATTTGCCCCAGGTTTAGGCACTGTGTCAGTGTTTTAGAGAGAACAAGGGACAATATTTCGTTGTTGCAGGGAGCACCTGATGAATTCGAGGCAGGTGATTAAGGATTAACAAACATCTAATCAATTGACACAGATATTGAAAGAAACTAAGTACTCCCTGATATTTCCAAACATGGCATTTCTAGGCATTGGTTCTGAGAGCCAACTCATGGCCAGTGAGAATTAAAGAGTAAATTGCAGGCTTGAGCAGTATAACCAACTGATCCCTGTGTTAGCCTCACAATGTGCTTAACAGGATTTCCACCTTGCAGCTCCCCCCAATCCCATCAGATACACAGCTCTGGGATATCACACTTCTGGGATAACTCCTTGCCAAGCCAGAAGTGCATCCTTTCTAAAAATCAGTATAAATAGGCGACACAACAGGGGAGAGCCAAGCAATTCCAAACCTTGTCTTGTATTTCTTGTTGGAACAGGAAGATTTTAAGTGAATGCATCAAGCATCTTAAAAGCTAACAACGGCTTAGCAGGTTAAATGTGAAATAGGTTTATCAGCTCAGTGCAGTGCTCTTCGTGTAATTATGTTTTTACAGCCTGGTTAAGGGATGGCATTGGAGAAGAGCTTGTGATGTCAGAGTGGGGAGGGCTTAGGAGCAGGGATGAGAGCTAATCAAGACAAGTTCAGTTTGTATTTAAAGTAAAGTCAGCGTTAGTTAAGGCAGTTTTTGACATGTTAATCTTGATGTGTTTTAAAAGCTGCCAAACACATTACTGAGGCAGCCTGGAAGGAAGACTCATAGAAAAGGGACACATTCTTGGATGTTCATGGTGGCTTTGTTGTACCCAAGACTAAGGTCTGCACGATAGATGTAAGTATACATGAAATAAAAAGTGTTGGATTTTAATGTAAGTGGTGACGAAACACCTGTTGAGTAATACCAAAAGGTGTGTGCTTTTTCAGATTAAATAGGAAAGACTCGTCCATCTCAGAATTGAAACGGAGCAGATCAAAGCAAACTTGTTTGTGGCAACTTTACTTAAGGGCAGCACTTGAGAGAACAGAGTAAAGTTAGGAATAGGCAGGGTGATGTAGAAAAAGTAAAGTATGTGATTAACTCTGTGCTGATTTCTCAGCAATCTGCTATAGGTATCCTTACGGGTATATAATTCTGCATATTCAGGTGCAAATACCATATTTCTTATGACATAACTTGATCATTTTAGAAATATTTAAAGATCTGTTTTGCAGATGGAGGATTTTACTTTGGGAAGGCTTGTCCTTGCATACTCAGTATTTTTCTAGAAGACTTTGGATTTAGATTGCATTGCTTGTTTCCCTGTACAAACGTTTCCCTGTCTTGTCTATCCATAACAAAATATTCTTAAAAGCTAAGTGGTTGTTAATATATTTATCTTCATCTTTGTGCCAATTTATCTTTTAAAGTAAACCAGAAAAATCTCAATATTTTATAGTTATTTCCTGGTGCAGTGGATTTTCCACATCACTGCGCAATCAGAATTAATCAAGGCCATCATCACAAGATATATTTGGCTGCTTTAGTCTGATGTACCTACATTGGATCTACCCTGTGAAATTTTTGGCAGTATGTGTGTAGCCACCATAACAAACCCCAGTGCTGGCAGGTTTGTGGAACACCAATGTACACAGCGGGATAATTTTTTTTAAAATATCATAAGTTGATGAGGGTTCTTTACGTTTTGTTATTGTCTGACTATGTGAGTAGAATTAGCTGTAGACTGAGAAAGGCTTGGGCACTATTACATTGTCTTTGGAGTGAAAAATTCAAGTTCCTTAGAGAACATGTAAATTTCCACACCTCCACAGTGTAGCAGAATATGGAAAGATTAGGAGAGGGAGGCAATCCTAACTCAAGTAATTCTCACATGGTCTTCAAAGTGGAGCTGAAGATACTCAGTCTGTTTGAGATGCTGATTTCTGAGCCTGTTCACAGGGCCAGGTGAGCAATTTCACAGGCTAATCTCACAGGGGGAAGAAGTTTGTATTAAAACCTGCGACTTCATACATGAATGTGGACAATAGTGGGTTTAGTATCTGACATCTGTGACACATATATATTCTAACATACCTGCAAATATTTTTTTAAGATGTGTATGTGCTGTATTTTGCTTTATAATAGAGAAACCTGACCCAAAATGATTAATGATGGAAACCCACATCATCTTGATTTACCTTAGTGGTGAAAGACTCATCAAATGTAGGATTTTGGAAAATCCAAGGGATACTGCTGCAGTATTTAATATCCTAACTGAAAAGGGCAGGTACCAATGATTCAGTACAAAATTTCTAGATTCAAACTCTTAGCTAGCCAGTTAAGTTAAAGAATTACTAAATTAAAATAGTTTTAAATAGTCTACCTAAAACTCATTCCTCTTTCCACTACCTGCTTATTTTGGCACTGAGAGAGTTGTCATTTGCACTGACATTTCATGTAAAAGTGAGACACAAATCCCACTAAAATTCAACTTCATTTCATTTGGAAATACCATCCTGGCCCTCCAATGATCAGAAAGCTTTTTGTCCCACAGTTTCCATTTCCAGTATTCAAAAATAAAATTAAAAAGCAGTACAATTCTTTTTAATGCTTTAAAAGTAATAATTATCAAAAAGTAAAAACCACGAAGTTTCGTTTCCTTCTAACTGATCCCGCTTTTGCCATATTTTGCAATCTCTAGGCTTCTGACTCAAAGAGGATAATGTTTCAAGTGTCATTCCTAATTATGAAATAAATCCACAAGGAAAACAAATGACATCATGCTTTTATCTCTGTGTATATAACTGATGTAATAGCAAGACCCATCCCTTATAAACATCTCCCCGTGCCAGTTTGCCAGGACCCAGGGTGGGCGCACAGTGTTCTGTGAGTGCATACACACGCTTTCTCCACTAATTTCATTAGTCCTTGCTTAGCTATTGTACTTAGTTTTTTCACAGGAGTTGTTAAACCCCTCCGAGTGATCCCAGAGGAACCTTTGGGTGGTGCCACAAATACAAATAAATCTCAGCCCTGCGGCTTTGCAGAGACCAGTCCCGTGGTCACAGCGCCGAGCTGAGAGGGGATAAATGCCCAGCGCAGTTCCCATCTCAGCTGCTGACTGTCCTGGATCCCTGTGCCTCCAAAGCCACATCAAACAGCGAGAAATCAGCACCTTTTTCCTCCACCGTCTGTCTCTGTCACCCCGTAGGCTTTGCAGGCCCTCGGTGTGTGTTTGTGCTCAGCACAAAGCATCTCCAGCTCTGGGTTCAGCCCATGCCTCCGGCTGAGTGCTGCTGTAGTGGCACACAGGAATGAGTCTCCCCTTGCCCGAAGCCTTTCCAAGGGGAACACGATGAGCTTTTGTTATGACCCCAGCTTAGTTCCTGAAGGATTGAGTTTGCCAGCGCTAAACCCTGACTACTTGGTGAGAACAGCGTGTTTAAAGAACAGAGTGACTTGCTGCTCACAGTTATACCAATCAGCTGGTCAAGAAGTGGGAGATGGTGTCTCCCAGCAGTGTGAAGGCATGCAACACAAACTCTGCTGGCTGGCACACGCAGTATAAATATAGTTATTTTCCTTTCTTTAGGGAATGTATCGTTCTCAATCCAGTTTTAGGATTACACTCTAATCTCAGTCTCTGAGCAGTCTGTGCCCACATATCTAGGATTAGAATTTAGCCCCGCAGCCTCTCCAACAGCACCTTAGTCCAATTAAGAAAACATATTTCATGCTCTTGTATGACACAATGCTAGCATAATTGCTTTTTTCCTTTCCAAAAGTTATTTATTTTGCTGACTGTGGATTCTGGAACAATTAAAATCTCTAGTTTTATGACCTTCAGCATAGAGTCAGAGCAAGAACACTTGATCCTACAACTAATAACATTAAGACTATTAATAATATTGGAATATTTAGCTATTTTAAAAAACAGCACCTGATTTCTCAAGCAATCAGGTCAGCTTTTTCTAAAAGGGAAGCCAATGGAAATGCAAATGAGATTATGTATGCCTTCATTCATATGTTTCACTCATAAGCATGAATACAGGTTTATGGCGTGTTTGACTGATTTAGCTCACACAAATTTACCTGAGCATTTTAAACAATACTCAGCTTCTTCCAGTCTGTGGAGACACTGCTGTAGTTCACTAAACATTGACTTTAAAGAATGCTAATTCCATGTGTTGGAGGTAAATAAAAGCAGTATTTGGAAATCAAATGTCAATACATTTAACTAAAAAACCCAATTCTTCCAACAAGTCTATACTATATATGACTAAACTGTATTTTGCCAATGCAATTGATAACATCAACACCTAGAGTGCTATAGACATTTTGAAACTGCTGCATGATTAGATTTGCAAATGCTTCTGGTTCATGAAGTTCGTGTCTTGCCACTTCTCATCTAATAAATTGAGACAGAATTAGTCCTGGGTGAGTGGTTCTGCCTGCTGCCAAGAAGGGTTTGCTAAGGGTAAGACTCTAAAGGTAGAGATTAACTTGTCTTCATCCCTGTAATGTGCTGTACAGCCAGGATTTGTGCAATAGGATCAGAGCAGAGCCATATATGAATCTAACACTGGACAGCTGGTGTGTATGAATTTATATGAACCCTGATGCCAGATTTTGAGCTACTCTCAAATCCCAGCTAATAAATGTATCAGAAGTGTACTTTCCCTGCTCCCTGACAGATCCTCCTCAGCTGGTGTGGTTTCTAATACGTGAGTTGTTATGAAAATAGTATGAACCTAAACTACCCTAAATTTGACCTGCAGGTCAGAGCCCCAGCTAAGTAACTGAAAAAGGTGCTTTTCCAAATGGAATAACATGGATTAGTCAGGTTCAGTACTTCCTCCTGACACAGAGTTACACACGAATCTTTATATTAGGTTATTAAGCTATTTACCCCACCTGATCATTTCAATATTTCACTAACAGGAAATTCAGGGAAGTAAAAAAGTAATTTAATACAGATAAGACACGTACAAAACATGTCCTTTAAATTAAGTTTGAAGGCTATTTTGCCATTCAGCTTGCAAAAAGAGATTAGAATTCTGGTGGATATAACATCTCAACTTTATATCACAAATACCAGACTTATTTTTATGTATATGAGAAGAAATTCAAGATAAGTTAGGTAGGATTGATTGGCAAACCAATGAAAAAAACAGAATGATTTAATGAAGCAACTCCAGTGAAAACCTCATTAAGGAATCAAACCTTCTTTTTGGCTTATGATGGTTCAAAAACTGGGTCAGTGGAAGCAGTAAGCTACAGCTTTAGTGGGAGAAGATACCAAAGAACTTTTAAATCATATTATTCCATGAGTTTTTTAACATTATATATTTTCCATGTGAAACCAAAAAACCACATTGTCTACCTTTGCAAGCATAAGCTGTTTATCTGATGCACACTGTCTGAAATGATGGTCTGTGAATCTTGGTCATCTGGTGAATAATAATTATCAGTAAATATGGATCACTTTGCTGTGGATGCTGCTGTAATCAGTACCCTCCATTCTGGGAAAATGCCAACATTTAAAAGAAAACCCCACATTTAAATAGGAGTTTTAAAGGAAGTTCTTACATAGTTTCTGCTTCATCTCTGAAAGGAGGGAGTGTGAGACTGCCTGTCAACAGCCACTGTATCATCCCTCACATCCAACACAAACCCCAGACTTATTCTGGGAATTGCACGGACTACACAGAGAGCACCACAGTGATACTGGTGTTACTGGTTTCTAACCACTTACTGCTGCTTGCTTTTGGATAGATGTCTGTCAGAACAGGCAGGGTATAAGGGATCCCACAGGAGGGATTTGGGCCAGAACAAATGCCTCTTTTCCCACCACATCTTCTATGATTCTACAACTTAAAGTTGCATCATAAAATTTCAGTCACCAGTGTGATTTTATGGGGAAGGGTAGAAGTAGTAAGAAGGCCTGATGAAGAAAGTGTCTTCTACTTGTGTGTCTTTTTCCTACACAGGGACATTTCTCCAGAAAAAAAAAGCACATTCACAACTTTGATTTCGACAGGAGACTGACATATTCTAGCAGTTCCTAAAAAAGTGGTACAACCTGTCAGTCATCTGAGAGACAAAAATCTGTCAGTATTAAAACTTGCTATTAATTTTATTTTTCCCTGATTTACTAGAATAAAAAGGTTAAAACCTCCTGGGTCTTTTTTTCCATTATGGCTATCTGAACCTCTTTGAAACCTGATGGTTTCTTTGCACCCTCATATCACAGAAGAGTTTGGAATGGAAGGGAATTTTAAGGCTCTCTAGTGCAATGCCCCTGCACTAAGCACTGACATCTTCAGGTAGACCAGGTTTCTCTAGTCAGGTGCACCAGACAAAGGCCAAAAGCCAGGCTGTGAGAAGGGCAGCACAAAGTTTAACATTTCAGTTTGTTTTGCAGGGTATTTCAACACAGAGTCTCTATCCAAGAAAGAAAACAACGGCTCACTGAACAATATGGTATGGCAAATATCATCATCCCAGTTACCACCTATTTTTTGAGCTGCTGAAAAGTTTAGTCCAGCACTAAATCGCTTTAGTACTGAGCTTTAAAATGCTTTAGCAGCTCAGAGGCACTTTGGCAGCTCAAATGCTCTTCATGAGGCACCCAGCGTCCTAAATCGCTTTAAGTCTAAAGTATCCTAAAAAAAAAAAGGGCAAATGGAAACGTGTCCAGCAGCACATGCCCAGACACAAATGTCGAGAACAAAGGCCACGGTGCAGGTCTGGGATTTGACAGACTTTGCTGCCAGGAAGGTCTGAATGTTGGCCAACAAACAATCCAACATCCACACGTACAAATGTAAAGCACTATTTATTTTGAGGGGAGACCAGTGGTATGGTCTAAGTTCAGCCTCTACTTTCAGTGTAAATGGCTGAAATGACTCATTTACCTTTTGATAAACTCATTTTGAGACCAAGTATCTCCCTCATACCAAAGGAATGGTTAATTCCTTAGGCACATGAATTAGATTGATATCTATCACTTAAATTACTTTAAACTCACCAATAGGCCAAAGGCAATAAAAAAAGTAATAATGATAAATGTAATTTATAAATGGTTTGAATAATGAAACATGGGACTTTGCTTTCATCTCATTTTTGGATAAGAAACAGTGCTCCTGTCTTTGCATTTCCCTCAGTGTTACCTCTACCAAATGCTGGTTGAACTCCTGGAGCTGTAACTCTCTATCTGCAGGATAAGAACACTTCAGCATTACATTTTCAATCTTTCAGAAGACAGAAAAAATCCATTTCATCAGAGCTAAATGGGGATGGAAATTCAACTCCTTACTTAAAAAAAAATAATAAAGCCTAATCATTTGCTGTGCAAGATGAATGTACAGATGCTCCTGCTGCTGCCTTCAGAGCCAGCCTGCTCCCTCTGCCAACTCCTCAACTCAAAGCATTCCATACAGGATAGCTTTTTAACATCCAAGCTCTGGGTTACAAAACTAGCTTCCTTTACAATTGTTAATTATGTATATATTGATTACATTTATTAATTTATAATCTGAGTCTTACTGGTTTTAGCACTGTTTTCATCACTACAGAACATGTTCTTTTACCTTTTTTACTTCAATTTGGCAGCTTTAAGGGGCTGATGTCATTCGGAACAAATAATTTCTACCATTTCTCTCCATCTACTTCACTTAGTTTCCAGCAGACAGGGCTCCAAACTATTACAATTCTCAAACCAAAGACCCCTGCCTTCCTAAGTGTGAGCACATCACTGCTCTCAGACATGCCAGGGGCTGAAGGCAAAGGCTTGGGTTTAATTACCTCCTTTTGACGAGGTGTTATTTTCCAGCATCCTGCTTTTCCTTGTGTTGTAGGATCTAAGACACTGAACAACTCAGTGTAAGCAAGGGCAGTATTTGCATTGTCCTGAAAAGTGGAAGTCTCTGCAGGGAAAACACTACAACCCACGAGCACGGAAGGGTCCAGCTGTGACTGGCAAGCAGGGAAACAACCTGGGGAAATCACCTTCTCTGTTTCTTATTGTTGAATGTCTTATTCCTCTCTTGGGTGCTGCTGCCTCAGTCCTTTAGCTCAGCAGAGCTGTTGCTGTCTCCCTGCAGCATGACTCCCCGGGAGCACATGAGGAAGATGTCCATCCTGGGGGAACAGGGAGCCCTGGAGGAAAAGCACCTGTACCGGCTGGCAGGAGGCATGGCAGCAGGAGGTGAGCAGCAGGGAACCCCACTGTGCTCGTAGCACTGCTGGCAGCTACAGCCTACAGGGAACAGCCAGCAGCAGGCTTGGTGTCTTTAAAAGGTATTTTAAATTTATCTTGGGAGTAACCCCAGAAACATTTTGCTTAAGGTAATTAAAAATTAACACAGAGGGCTCTTGGAATTCAGTATTTTATTGAGAGAGGCTGAGCATCTGGAAGACAAGTAAATGTCACACAAGAACTCAGAACAAAAGCCACAGCTGGACATTATGATGTTCTGGCTCACCATTATGGGCTTTTTTTTTTCCTAGAGCTGCTCTCTCATGACCATGCAGGTTACACCTAGTATGATTTTTCTCAAAATGAAACTGTATTAGAAATGAAAACCCTCTCAAGCAGAGAACTTAACATCCAAGGCTATCTTCTGTTTCATAGTGTTATGTAAATTATTATTCATTGTAATTTGTCCTTTGATACACTCGACTGAGCACATCCTATTTATTTTTACTGCAGTTTGATTGAATAAATCTACATTATTTAAACGAAGTAGTTCAGGTGGCAGTGAAAACATCTTTTCAGTTGCTGCCATTAAAAAAAAAACAATGTGATTTGTACTAGAGGAAACAAAACAATTTTTTTTTTTTCGGTAAGGTTATACTGCAGCCAGAATCCCTTCCTAACTTACCCTGCTGACAGCAGAACTGTGTGTGCTTTGCAGAACTGCGGCAGCGGCAGGAGATGCTAATGAGGAACCAGCTGATGGCAGTAAACCCGCAGCTGGTGGGGCCGGGCCAGCAGAGGATGCAGGCGATCCCCGCCCAGTTTGAGCCGCGACTGGTGGACAGGTACGGGGCATCATTTCTCTATTCCAGCGCTGCAGTTAATCGCTCTGTGTGTGCTGTGCCTGAGGCTGTAAAGACCTTTGGGGATTCTTAACTAAACAATATCCTCTGCATATCTAATTTTTTTTCTCCTCTCAGAGATCTGCTGCCTTCAACTGAAATGATGGCCTCAGGTGACCCCAGACAAATCCACATAGCATCTCACCTGGGACCCACAGTCCCACAGCACCCCAACATGCCAAACCTGTTGTCCAACCGTGTCTACCCAGGCCCAGGTAACAAAGCACCTTCTGCAGCCTGAAAAGTGGGAGCATATGGATCAGAAAGCCAACTGCACCTGTTAGTTTTCTATAGGGTTATTGGTAGTGTCAATAACAGTTTATTTTATTTTATTTAGAAAAAGTCCCACTAAAAGGAGGCAGCCTGCTCACCAGAGATTCTAAACTCTGCCAGTTTAGGTCTAAGTATGTCCATTCTAGCTTTCATTAAATACAGTTCCCAGAGTCTTCTGCATATTTTTGTTCCCTCCTTTTCTTTTTGTATTTTCCAGGCATTTTCACACCCAAACAAAAGGCTATAGTTTAAAAAATAGCTCCTCAGCAACACTTTTACATTACATTTTACTCTTGCTCTTATATGAGCATTGGTTGCTTTCTACTGATCATATTTTCTAACGATAATACCACATGCCACTTAATTCATGTAGGGCAAATACAAGTCCTTTTTAATAAAGGCTCAAAATTACAGGGCACAGCTCCAAGGGGAAGGTTGGACATCACAACCATGGCACTCATCTCATGCTGCACAAATTTTACATATTACTTTATGCAAAGTGAGATGCTTAAGAGTCTTTCTTTGAGATGAGTGAATGTATTTTTAATGTCACATCAATACGCCAAGAAAAAATTCTGATTTTAACTTCTTTCCCCACTTTAACGTGGATCTCAAATAAGAGAACCTGTCAAGAGGAAATGTAATTTAAAATTACATGGGCTGAAAGCAGTCTTGAAGGAGCAGGTTTGCTTTGCTCAACTGATGGCTATTATTTTCTGAGCAGTTACATGTACTTCAAAGGCATAAGTCACCAAATAAAACCACCCTGCTGTCTCCTTCCTTTGTGGTTAATGGCAGGTATTTCTAACTACAGATCTGATCCTGAAAACACCTGATGGACTTCATGTTCTTTCTATATATTCCCACCAAAACAATGACAACAAATAGGATTTAATTTGAAATCCTATCACCTTCCTAGCGAAGCTGACAGCTGAAGACTTACAAAGTCTTTTAAAGTGTCTGCATTGCTTTGGGTGTTGTGTATTTGCATGAGGAAACAAGTGAATTTTAAAGATTTTTTTTCTCCCCTTCCCTTTAAGGATACAGCTTTCTGCCACCAGAATCCATGGAAGCTGTGGCCAGAAGACAAGAACTGGTTCAAAAGCAAAATATTGCCAGGTAATCAATAGCAAGCTGTGCTCTCAGGTGCATGCCAGGATTAAGGCAGCAAAGCGACTGAGATTGTTTTTCAAGTCACCCAGAGAAGCAGAGGGCCCTTGAATATCAATTAAGGCCTGAAGCTACTGACTTTCTGCTTGCCCTATTTTGCTTTTATTCTTAAAACGATATAAGAAAAATAAACAAATCCCTTAGCTTGGTTAAGGAAAAGAACAAGCTACAGCCACGGTCCTTGAACTGTGGATCCAAACGCCCTGAAGTTACAAAAGTTCAAAAACAAATTCAAACTTTACAGCTGTGTGATGTCACACACAACACTTCAAGCCTGTAGCTGGGCCCCTGGGATGAGCAGCTGTATCTCCACCCTGCCAGGGTGGGCAGTTTTCCTAGTTTGACCACGGAGTTGGAATATCAGAGTAACTGTAGAAAGTCCAGTCATTTGTATTAGTTTCAGTGTAGCCAGTGGCTGGTTAAGAAACCACCAGTGCCCTCCCTCACAGCCACACCATTTCCACAGAGGAGCTCTGACCTCAGTCACTCCTGCATTGAGCTGCACTACTCAGTGGCAGTGCCCCTCACACAGTGAGACTAAGAGCAAAGAACAGCTAAATTCTGTATATTCATCTGAAAAGAATTATGATGGAAGTGTTTTGAGCTCTTAAGTCAGCAAAGCTTGATTACTGAACTCCTCCAAGCACAAGATTTGCATCAGCAATGCATTTCCTATAGCTCCTGCCACATGGCAAAATCCCTGAGAAAAACAAGTGAAATAACTGGCAGCAAACGTGGCCATCTCAGACACCCCCAGCCACATCAGAGCTGGTCCTGCCTGTTCAGGCTCTTCCCTCAGCCCACCAAACAGCAAAACTCCAACATGAAACAGCTCACCTACACCTTAAAAACCTTTTACCCCAGTTTTTTTGCCACACTGGCAATTTCCACTGTGTTCACACAGCTTTCTGCAGCACAGGTCACCTTTAAGGCTGCACTTGCTCCTTTCAGCTGCCCCAGAAATCAAATGTTGACAGTCTCCTGTACTTGGTGCAGCTGTGCTGCTGAACACCTGGGCTCAAATCCTTGTTCTCCAAGGGACTCTGCCTCATCCCAAAGCTCTGTTTGCTGGTCCTGACAGGAACAGGCTATCTCAGCTGGAGGAGGAGGCAGGAATGTAATGCTTTCTGCTGTTTTTGCCGCCTCAAGAGCTGGGTGGGAGTAATGACAATCAGACAAAATGTACAAGGACACACTACATAGACAAAACACTTCCTTTGTATCTCTAAAAGCAGAAAATCAATAAGTTGGAGGTTGTTTCAAAGATTAAAAGAAGGCAGAGAAAAAGCCCTGAATGGTCTGATCAAATAATTCCTCCTCATACCAAAAATCTGTATAGATAGCTTTTGCCCAAGCTATTTTCCTGACAATTTTACACCCCTGAAAATCAGACTCTCTGTGACCTGTTATACTCATTGCAGTGTTAAGAAAGCTATCTTGATGCACTTTAAAGTGCTTTACTTCACAGGCTCTTTTCCAAAGGTGCAGAAATCCCACTGAAAGCTCCTCAGAGCTCCTCTAGGAGCTCTACCTTTCTGTTTGATCACTGATCCAGAAAAAGCTGATGTCAACAAAGGTTGGTAGGGCAGAAAAAAATACTACTACTTGTATTCTCTCTATTCCACTGGCAAACCCTCCCATCCACTATGACAGGAGCAGGAAGCTGGCACAGAGTCTGGAGCATTCATCCAGAAAAGGAGATTAGCTGAACACTTCCCACCAGGATCTCACCCTTTTACACTCTCAGAACCATGCTCAGGTGCCAGGCACTGTGGAGGGTTACTCTGAATAGATGCACAGGCTCCATAGATAATATCATTCTTGTTCTTTATCATTTACAATAGCACTGGAATTTTGCAGCATTCAGTACAAATTTCTGAGTGATAATATAAATCAATTATTTTCTTTAGTTTTCAACCCTTATGACTCTGGAGACTATTTTCCAAGTGTGACTATAATCCCCATGTCTGGATTGCCAATAGGCAAATAACACTTTTTTTGTCTGAAGTGTTATCCAGAGTCATCACATGGAAGATATGTTTTCCCTTTATTATTTGTATCTGATAGTAAGATGAAAGGTTTGCCATTCCATCTGCAGTTTGTACACTCTCACACACAGCAATGTAGAGGAGAGACAGAATGAGCAGTAGTTTTGCCTTCTTGTTTATCTGAGTTTTATTCTGCTGCTGAAAAATAAAAAAAAGACGATGAAGGAACCGAGCTGCCCTAACTGCTCATGCTCTGTGTGTCCCTTAGAATGGAAATGGAGATGAGTGCTATTTTTCAGCAGAAGGAAATGGAGAAAGCCCATCGGAAAGGACTCCTGGGCCTGGAAGCCCCTTTCCTTTACCACGGGATGCCAGCGAGTCCCATCGCTTTCCGTGGCAGGCACAGACTCCCCGAGGGGCACCTTGCCAACGACCTGTATGTCCATCGTAGCACCCTGGATGAAATCCATGGCAACACCGTGCTCATGGCCGGCAGCCCATACCCGCCGGTCACCACGCTGCAAAGGGAGAGGGGGCGCCGGCCGGGGAGGAGAGCCGGGAATCACAAAACTGCCGAGGGCAGCGCCAACGGCACCAAGAGCCAGGCGGATGACAAATCCACGGACTCTGCCTCAGCTGCAGTGGATGAGGAGAAAGAAGACAAGAAAGAAATTGAGGTGGAGACACCAAACAAACACGAGCAGAGCAAAAACCAGACCGAGCCATCTGCAGTTGCCAAGAACTGCAAAGAGTTTGAACAAGGCTTGAGAAAAAACTGTGCCACTCATGAAATTCCTACTGAAACCACCAGCTGCAGCAACACAAATGAGAAGGAAGCCAACAGCTCCTGTGCTGCTTTCGATGACAAGTACCTGTACCCTTCTGCAATCCCATTCTCAGCGTTACCATATGGATTTCCAGTGCCCAACAACCCATTGCTACCCTCAGGTTTGTCAGATTTCCAGATTACAATTAGAGTGGCATGTTGATATAATCTGGTTTTATTCATTTGGTCTCTCAGTTCTTCCCTCTGTTTTAAGTGAATTTTTGGTATGGTAGAGTCATTACAACTAAAAGTAGAATTCTAATGCTGCAAAGAGTGATATTTGTATTCAGTTCTTATTTTGAAAAGGAATTCTGATTAAAACATACAAAATTGCTGAATGAAGTTGTGAGTTAGCCTCTCTCTTCAGCCCACAACCTTTCTGTATGTTCTAACCCACAGTAGACACTATGGACTAGCAAAGGCTTGGCTCTGTATTACTGACATATTAGTCAAATTAAAGTAACAGTCTAGTCTAAAGAAGAAAAAGCACTGGATAATGCACTCATTAGAGGAAGTCCTGCAGTGTGATTTGTATGTGTAGTGACTGACAGGCACAGAGCCAGCAATAAACAAAAGCCACTGAAAAAAACCCTTCAGACCCAGGTTCTGCTCATTACCTGGTGATTTTGTGTCTAGGACTCCTGTATCTGCAAGTGACTACCCCCTGCTGTTAATATATTAGGTTCTGAAAAGGTGTAAAAATTCTCATGATAACAACCATTTCCTCCTGATTTGCCAGCAGAATTCTACCAAGGTAACTTCTGTGTTTCCTCCTCAAAGGAGCTCATGGCCTGATCCTGAATGGAGAAGACATTTCTTCCATAGAAGATATTCGCAAGTGGACAGTTGAGGACGTGCACAACTTCATTGTCAGCCTCCCGGGCTGCTCAGATTATGCCCAGGTGATTATAAACATTCACTACATTTCCAGGTCTTTAGGACCATCTAGATTTAAATGTCAGCAAGCAAATGTAAATGTGGGAGGGTAGTCGACTGTCCTAAAATTACAAGTATAATAGTAGTTTTCTTTGTGCTGCTAGGAGATAAATACAAAGATAAAACAGTAAAATTATTATTTCTTCTTTTTATTGTTTGTGCCTCGGGGTTAAGCATGAAAAATTATAAAGTCTATTTTAGCACACTAGGATGTGTTTTATCATTTCATCAGATATTTAAAGACCATGCTATTGATGGAGAAACTCTTCCACTGCTAACAGAGGAACATCTCCTGGATACAATGGGATTAAAGCTCGGACCAGCATTAAAAATCCGCTCTCAGGTATCATCATTAACATGAAAGTGCCCGAAGATGACAGGAGGGATTTTTTTCCAAACTAAAGCACTTTTTTTTTCCACTGGTAAGGTAACTGCTACAATACTGGGAGAGAATAAATTAACCCCAGCAAAGTTTTCTTTTGCTTCCCTGTATGTTACCGCGGCACACAGGGAGACAGTAAGGAATATGACTGTGCATTTTTCAGGAACACACTGTCCCTCTCTGTTTGCAGTTTTCTGCCCTTAATTTCATCGACTAATATCACCTCTCTGTGTTTCTGTTGTTGCTGGTTCTTTTCCTTTTCTTTAACCCCTTGTGCTCTCTCACTCTTCTCTCATTCCAACCACCAGCCCCACTCCTGGCTGGCAGTTTGCCTCCCCTCTGTCCCAGAGTGCTGCAGCACCTTGGGAGCAGGAGGATCCTCCTGTCAGGCCCAACAACCCTAAACTGGGTATTGACAGGCTCCTTCCACAGCCTGGGCTTAGAAAAATATGAGAGATTAAAAAGGGAAAAAGATTTTTTTTCACAAGAATGTGATAACAATATCTCAATAAGATCTAGATGCCTGGGATGTCCCTGGTGTTGCTGCATCAGAGTCAGGCTTGATTGTTTAATGGCTTTAAGAGCAAGACGTAATTGCTGCAATTGTGCCTTTGCCTTTAAAGGTGTCCCGGCGTCTGGGCAACGTGTTCTACATGATGAATGTCCCTCTGTCCCTGCCTCCTGCTCCAGGGAAGCCCTCGGAGCAGCCCTCTGACATGGCCTCCCCTCTGCACTGCAACAGCAGCGGGGACACCCTGGACAGTCCCTGCTCCCAGGACCCAGAAACCTCCCAAGCAGTGGAACAGATCGTTTCAGAAAGCAGGGAAAATCCATGTGACACAGCTGGATCCCAGGCTGACTTCCAGATGATTGCTTTCCAGAAAAGTTGAGCTAAGCCCAGGACATAACGTGTTTTTAATAATCCAGGAACCTCTAGTTACAAAGTGTTTGAGAAGAAGCTACAGCCTGAAACGTCTGTAAGGCTGGGGCTGAAGGAAATAAGCTGCCAATGCAGCATGAGGAAGTGTTGTATCTGAAAGGCATTCAGAAATGCAGCTACAGGTTAGTGCAATTACTTTCAAGTGCAATTCATTGAAAAGAATACCAGTAGAGTTAACAGGTAAATTGAATTTTTCACTGAAGTCCAAGGTTATCGCTGAAAGCTGTCAGAGACTCAGAGTGCACTGTGTGTCTTACAGTGTGTTCCAGTGGACAGCTGAGAAACTGGAAAAGTCACAGCTTCCAAACATGGCTGACTTCTGCTTCTGTTGAACAAAATTTATACAGAACATTCACATGGAATTCATTGGGACAGTATGGAACTGCCTACAGAATATAGAGAAATATACCCCAGACTCAGTAATTTGAGTTAATTCATTGCTACTCCAGAACTAAGCCTTTCTAAGTGCCTGGCAAGGGTATAGAGCTTATAAAGATACACAGATTGAACATGAAAATACCATGTGTGAGAGCAGTTTTAATTATTCCAAGGCATTCTTATCATCAGGGCTGGAATTCACTTTTCGTGACTGCAGGCTGAGTTGAGTCACCAGCCTCTGGTGAAGGCCAGTCACTGGGACAGTGACATTCCCTGCAGGCAGCAGGCTCAAAGCCACCTGGTTCCTGCCAGCCTCTGCCAGAGCACCCTTCCCATCAGCTCATCTGGGCAAGCTAAGGAAAATCTTTCTCTCAGCAGCATGTTCAGTATTCTTCACTTTGGAAGAGAACCTGAGAGCTCCCTTTTCTCTGGAAAAATATGGTTTCCCCTCACTTCTGCTACTGATGAGTCATTATCTCACAGCAAACAAGGACATGAAATAGAGCTTTCAGCTAAGGACAAATCCCCAGCATTTAGTGTGATTCCTGTGTGACTTACCCTTGTTCCCTTTTTAGGGGTTTGGTCCTACACTGGTTTTCCACGCAGAGTTTGAAGTTAGTACACTTCCATTCTCCTCCCTCAAGAACTCTTCTTTACTCTAAAGGACACACAAATACCTTTGACAAAATCAAGTTCTGTAAATTGAAGGTTGATAGATTGTGGACCTGCTGTATGTTGCTACTTTAGATTTTCTCCCCTTAGTTTAGTTTGTGTGGCCTCAAGTACTGAAACCCCAAGAGGTATGAAGCTGTTTAGATGATAAGTGGCTAAAGACAAGGAGGGGAATTATTTCCATATTCTTTTATTTTAGCCAGAGATAAATTGTTTTATGTTTTTGTTATATTTGTGGACTAGATAATGTGTGATTAGATGTTTGCAACAGCAACCTCAGATGTCCATCTTAACACACTGTCCAAACTTTGCAGCCTTTGGAAAAATGGCAAATATCCGTATTCTTTTTAGCACATGAAACAATTCCCAACTTATCTTTTGTACAATTGACAATCACATTGACAGTGTCACTTATGTGATTAAACAGAGTTAATGACTTGGTTATCTAATGGCGTCCCGCCTCCTCCCTGTGTGAAATATTCACCTCAATCCACATGAGACCTTCTCCCTCCTGGCAAAGGAATCTCTGACACTGTTCAGGGGAGTCGGGCCACGAGATGTCGCTGCAAAGTCACTCGGTCACCTGCTGTCCCTCCGAAGGGAAACGCCGCACACCTGAAGCACCGGGGAAATGTTAAGGACGACGATATGAAGAAACTTTACTTGTTTTCTAAAGTAACAACAGAAAAGCTTGACTTGAAGTCCCATATGCCAGGGAGGGAGGATTGAAATGTGGTTCTGGAGAGTGTGATTATTTTTATGAATGGGTCAGACGTGAACAATGACAAAAGCCGAGAAAGTTGGGATGCAAAGTTTGCAGTCTTGCATTACTTCTACAATTAAAAAAACCCCACCAAAAATATGATCCTTTGCACATACTGGGCTCTTCTTCCCAAAATGACTAAAGGAATTACTTCACAGCTTCCTGTACTGGGGGAGATGTGCTGCAGCAGCCAAAATGCAATAAGCCCCGAGTGGTAAACAGCTGTGACGCGAAACAGGAAGGAAAAGGATTTACCTAAACAAACATAATAGATTCTATTTCTTATGGAGGAAATAGCATTGGTAATGAATGCTTCCTCTCCTACAAACACATCAGTGAAAATGAAAATAAAAGGTAAAAATAATTAAAGAGTACACAGAATCAGTAGACAGAGCAATATTTCCAGAGGTTGATGTGTTTTCAGGAATTGTGTTTATATGTAAACATTGAGGCCTTATTAATTCTCATGTTCTTTTTGGACATTCATTGTTTATTCCAGCTGCAAGGGGGTTCAGCAGCAATCACAAGAACCAAATAAAGCTGGCAGAACTCTGCTTCCTAATAACTTGCTGGTGCCTGTGCCACCACTGCATTCCTTTTTTTCTGCAATGCAACTAAGGTCACAGTGGGATGCAGATTGTGTGTTTTAATACATGTTGCATCATTAGAAATGTTTCATTTAACATCTATTGCTGTATTAGTCCACAGCAGTGATGAAGTTAATGAAGAAGAGATGTTTTTTATGAGGTGTTGTAGGAGTTCCTGATTTATTTTTTTTTTAATAGGGCCAACGTTCAAGACAAGATTAATAAAAAAGGTATAACAAACATCTGGCAAAATGGTCCTGGATCATAAATAACAGATTTAGGAAAGTCCTGAAGAGGAAGAAATGGCTTGTCTTTCCTACAGAAACCTGGGGTTTTAGCCTCATGAAGGCTGCAGATGATGATGATGATGATGATATGGAATACAAACTCACATGGACCTAAACAGATAATTCTCTGATCAATTTCCCAGGTGAAGAATCTCTAAAAAATGCTATAAACATACAAAAGTCATGCAGAATTCCCACCAGGTCCAAGTCAGTCACTTTAATCCAGCACACAATCAAAAGAACATAGGTTCACAAGGTGGTGGTATTTCAAACTGACCCATACCCATGCCACTTTATAAAACTTTATATTCTAAGACTCTATACAATTGTGAATCTGCCACAGAACAGTTTTCAGAATGTTAAATTATCCTTTGAGTGTGAAAACAGAAAAAATAACCCGCTCTGGGTTTTAAAATCACCTCTAGATTTTAAACTCTCTAGAAATTTCTTGTATTTTCAACTTTCCCATTACCCTCATACAAGGTTGATTGGTTGTACAGTGTTTTGAGTCACCTTCATCATCAGAAACTTTATGGAAAATCATCCAAAACTAGATATAGCTCTTGTTTTGATACTTTGCCATGGTAATGTTTTCCCTAAGCCCTTTATTATTCACTGGAAAATAACAAGTCTACTTTATGAGGCTGAGTGTTCATAGAATTACGAATGGTTTGAGTTGAAAGAGACCTTAAAGATCATCCAGTTCCAAACCCCTGTGTTCATCAGGGTTCAGCTGCCTCTGATGGTTGGTTTTGATTAGCTCTTCATGCTACAATAAATAGCTGTAGCTTTATTGCTATGGCAATTTCAGTATAATAATACATGCTATATTGAGAGAAAAGCTCACCTCTGCTTTCTCATTTGTTTAGGCTTTGGGGGGTTATTGCAGTTGCCAGACTCCTTTCTTTCTTTGGGAAGGCTTTGCTGCTCCTGTCACCTGTACTGAGGCCACAAGAACTACTCTGCTGATTTGGTCCTTATTGTGTCCTTTCCTTTGTCCTATTCCCAAATTACCCAAGTCCTGTTTTTTTCCAGACAGACATTAGTTCTGCTACTATCCCCACACTCTTCTTGAGCCACCAATTGCCCTGTGGGTAAGGATGCAAATCTTTAATTCAACCTAGAGTAAATAAGAACCTGTTGTCTATGTTGTATGGAGAACGATGCAATGTTTTCCCCTATAGCACAGCAAAGACATCAATAGACATTCTGATTTATCAAAATTGAAAACCACATGTAGCATCTGTGGGTGTGAATTACTGACAGAAAGATCAACCAACCAAAATGGCAAAACAGACAAAGCACCGCTGACCACGGAAAATAAGAAAGCACCAAACCAACCTGGTTCTTTGCTGCAACCTTGGCCCATCAGCCAATCTTTGCTGATTACCTTTCAGTTCCACGTTTCCAGCAGCTTTGCCAGAGGAGCACTGTGCAGCTGGGATTCGTGGGACTCCAGCAGTCCCTGAACACTCTGCACTGGAGGATGATCTCTAAAGCATTCGCTGGCTTCTCGTTCAGCCTGTTCAATGGAGGGATGTAAACTCAAGACTTGCATCCTTACATAAAAAGAAGTTTTTAACTCAAACACTTGTGGTCATAACAACAAATTTAAGATTTTATAAAAACAATAACAGGTTTTTAAAGGCCATACCTTAAATAGTGTAATTCTTATCCTCCCCTCCTGTGGCAAAAACAGAGATATAAGCAAGCCTTTTTTATACAGACTTTTCCCCAAAACCTCAGCTGGTTCTTCCAGAAAATGTATTGATTATTTTTCATTTGTGTGTCCATGTACATCTTGTACTTCAGCATGATCTGACTGACAGTGGTCTTTAGAAAGAGCTGGTGTGCCAGCCCAAATCAGAGATGTATCCAGGTACTCACCAGTTACTGCTTAAAAGAAATTACATTCTTACAATGGACAAAGCTGGTATTAGAAATAGATGCAAATAATTACAGAAGAACCAGAGAAATTAGTTTTTAGTTCAATTAGGATTTTTGTCAGTCATGTGTACTTAATAATTCTGGATTGTATGGAAATGAAAAGGACCTTGCACGAGTGGAATTATTTAACAACTTTCTTAGTGAAAAATAATTATGGAGATTTGTCTAATAAACCTTTGGTCTGCTAAATTAAAAGCTAAGTGGCTAACTAAATATTTATAAGCTTTTGAGATGGAAGTGACTCAGGGTATGTCTACATTGGAATATGTTTCTGAGTTATGACTCATGTATTTGTGGGTGGATTTTATCTGAACCTTTCCTGACAGTATGTGATGCTGTGCAGTACAAGGCCCATATTCTTCATATTCTGAGCCCATTCAGTGTTGAAGCTGACTGGATGAAAAGGGAGGTCACTCCAGAGCCTGCAGTGTGCCACCATCTGTAGAGAATTGAGGAAATGGCTCCTAAAAGATTGCTGGGGAATTGCCTTCCTTCCTTCCTTCCTTCCTTCCTTCCTTCCTTCCTTCCTTNTTCCTTCCTTTCCTTCCTTTCCTTCCTTTCCTTCCCTCCCTCCCTCCCTCCTGTGAGGTGATGTGTATTCTCCCCTCCCTCTCCCCAAATCCAGAAGGATTATCTGTGTGTCCAGAAGAAAAGCTTCTTGCAAGTCCATTTGTTCAGAACTGACACTTGCTTTGACTATGAGTGTCTCTCCAGCCTGTTCTGCAGAAGGCCCAGGGACTCCCCAGGTAATTAGTGACATGCTTGGCAGTAATTCCATCACCAGCATGTGGCCTTGTCTTTCTGGTGCAGCTGTAGCTGTGGTGACCTCACATCATTTTCTGGATCCAGGATGATTGAGCCCAAAGCAATCAGACATAGCACAAAGGCCAGTAAATCGACAGGAATAAGTGAATATAAGGGTATAAGAAAATATGTACCACAAAGAATAAAACACCACCTAACTCAGGGCCAAGAGAAGATACCTAAATCACAGCACAGCAATAATAAATGCAGGATAATTCCTTTATTTCCAGGGTCCTATCTCACAGACAAACAGAGGTGATGTCTATATTTAATGGTACCTCATGATGTATAGTTGTTCCATCAATATATCCAGCTGGTTTTTGAGCCAAAAACCTGCTGTATTAGATCACACAGCTGGGGTAAAGAAGAGGGAAAAGAAGTTAATGAAATGCTTTTGGTTTGGCTTCAGTTGAAAGAGGAAACCACTCCACTTGTATGCAACATCCTTCTCAACAGTAATTCTGAACCTACAATGATCACAATGGCAGTTGGCCCTTCCTGGGCTGTGTCTTCACTGCCTGGCTCTGCAAAGCTTCTTTTTGCAGCCTGCCCCACAGCCGACAGACACTAACCTTAAACACAAGCTGCTTGAATCTTCACTTCCACTCCATGGCTTTCTTGGAATTCAGCCACTTGCTTCCCTCCTGCTCTGCCATTCTGATGACTGAGAATAAACTTGTTCCATGTGTGACTCAGTCATGATCAGCTCTGTACTCCAGAGTGGTAGGAATTCACCATCCAGCACCTCACACATTTCCTTGCCCATTTTCCATCCCTCAGTCCTTCCTTAGAGATCTGCTTGAAGTGCTGGGTTTGCTCCCTGTGCTGCTCCATGTCCAGCTCTCCTGGGAAGAGCTCCTGCAATTCAGTGTTTCACAAAGATGAATTAAAATTTCTGTAGGGAAAAAAAAAAGACATTAACCAGATATCCAAGGTGCTTTTCTGGCAGCAAATAGCTTGATGTACTGCAGATAACATACCATGCCAAAAAAAACCAACAAAAAAACAAACCTGCAAAATGAAGAGATGAGCATTAGGTGGGTTTGTGAATCAGCAATAGATTCAAAGAGACAGAGGGCATAGAGGAGTAAGACCTAAGACCTTGAAAGAGCCTGAAAGTAGAAGTATGAGAGATGATGACCCATCAGGAGCTGATTGCACCCTTCAGAGTGCATTTCCCATGGAGAAGGGAGAGTTTCACAGCTGCAGCTCAGCTTGTGCCTGCGCAGGGAGAGCAGAGGGGTCAGAGCTGCACTGTGCCAAAGCCCTCACTGCAGCCATCGTGTATTATTAGCAATCTGTAAGTTACAGATGGCTGAAACTTCTTCTGCAAGAAAGCCTCCATGTCAGATGTGCTTTTATGTTACTGTAAGTCAAGCACATGAAATAACTGTTAAAATTATTGCCAACTTAAAGCATGTATTTTTTTAATAAATGCAGTCTGCCTGCTTTTTACGAGGCATTGTTTTATTGTAGCCATAAAAACTTCAATGCCCTCTACCTAGAAGCTCATTTTTTGAATTACACTTTTCTAGTTCACTCACTCTGCAGTCAGTCAGCTTAATTTGTAACTTGTATAGATTTTCTGCCCAGCAACAGCAAAAGGAAAACATTCAACAGAAAAAGATGTCGTACCAGAAAGAGCACAAAAGCTGTCACTGAAACTGAGGGGCAAATACGCTGCTGGAAGCGATTTTAGCTACTTAATTGCCCAATTTTCAATCTGAGAGTTCCAAATCATAGGAACAGAAAGGGGCAACAAGATTTGAGGAGACTGGACAAGACGATGCAGCACTGCACATACTTTTCCATCCCAAAGTGCCAGGGTGGGGTTTGGAAACACAGAGCCAGAATAAATGATTATACGCTTTACTAACTCCAGTGACCTCATAGCACAAGTATGTGGGACAACCTCTGGCAAAAGGCCCTTCTGCTTTATATAGGTTGGCTTTCTGAATCTAATTCTGGTAAGTATATGAGGTCTGAGAAATGAGTCTGTTTAAATAAGTACCAGTTAACAAAGATGCTGTATTGAGCATCTTTAAGGCCTTACATGCCATTTCAGTGTCTCAAAACTTAACACAGACTTTTACAGCCTGTGCAAGGTCAAGGGCTGGTCTAGGGCTGAGGGGGGAGAGGGGCTGAGGGTTTTTTTTCAGTGATGCCCTGTGACAGGACAAGGAGTAATGGCCATAAAGTAAACCACAAGAAGTTCCATCTCAACGTGAGGATTTTCTTCACACTGAGGGTGGCAGAGCACTCAAGCAAGCCGTCCAGGTAGTTTGTGGAGTCTCCCTCTGTAGAGACATTCCAAACTCACCTGGACACGTTCCCGTGCCACCTGCTCTGGGTGACAGTGCCTTGGCAGGGGAGCTGGGCTGGATGATCTCCAGAGCTCCCTCTGGCTCTAACAACCCTGGGATTCTGTGAAGGGAGGTGGCGAGGGGCTGAGGAACGAGGCGAGGTGGTGAGGGCTGACGGGCTGGGGTAGGTGGTGGGGGGCTAAAGCGGAATTAGGGCTGGGGGAGGCGCTGAGGAGGGATGAAGAGAATGAGGGACCGAGGCGGGATGAGGGGGACTGAGGGACCGAGTCGGGGCGGTGATGGACCGAGGCGCTGAGGCGGGATGAGGCGCTGAGGGACCGGGTGGGATGAGGCGTTCAGAGGCGGAGAGGGGACACCGGGAAACCCACACGGGTCGGTGAGTGACTGAGGCGAGTCGCTGAGGTACAGAGAGGGGACAACGAGGGACCGAGGCGGGTCTCTGAGGGGCGGGGGGCGGTGATGGGGGCGGCGATGGGCGGAGGCGCTGCGGGCGCGCCCCCTCCCCGCCCCTCCGCCCGCTCCCGCCGCCTCTCGCGAGGCCGCCGCCCCCCCGCGCGCGTCACCGGCGGAGCGGACGGGGACAACATGGCGGAGCGGCGGCGGCACAGGAAGCGCGTCCAGGTACCCGAGACTCCCCTCCTTTCTGTCTCTCCCTCCCCGCCCGGTGGCTCCCCCTCTCCGAGCGTAGAGCGGCTTCACTCGCGACCTTCCGGCCCGACGCTATTGCGAGGCTGCGGCTGCGGGCGGCCCGCGGTGAGGGAGGAGAGCGCCCCAGTCTCGGAGCACCGGGAGCCCCTCAGGCCGGGGCCGAAGCCCGGGCTGGCAGGTTCTCCTCTGAATTTTCTAGCAGATTTGTAAAAATCTGTGAAAGCAGAGCTGGGGAGCTCAAGGAGGAGCGTTTCGGGGCTAAGGGGCGGCCGGCGGGGCCCCCCGGCACATCAGAGGCGCCCCCGCTTCATCCCCTTGGGCTCTGCGCCCTCAGAAGTTCTTCGTCTCTCCATGACCAAAAAATGACATTTGGAGCTATTCCCTATTTTTAATCGCCGCGTTATATACTCAGAATCTCCCCCGTTATCAGTGTGGAACAATAGCTTAGTGCGGGTAACACCAAAACACCCGGGAGCTGCACCTTCACCCGGCGTGTCCGGCCCAGGGACCGTAAGCAGAAGACGTGGGACAGATGGTAAAAGCATCTTAAAAGCAAACGTGCCCCGAGCAGGAAATGATGCGGGAAGGAGAGGAAATTTGTGTCTGGAAAACATAAACAAACAGGCACGCCTATAAATAGACCTAATCAGCTTTGAGATCGTGTTAAAATGTGGTGATAATTGTGTGGTGGCACTGAGAGGCAAACTGAGGGCTGCTTCGGTGTTTTCACTTACCTGGGAGCCTGGTAGGTGATTTTTTACCGGGAGTTTTACAGAGTTTTTAATGCGTGTTTTGGGTATACTTACAGTATCAGTGGCCATGACACTCGTTACTGTTATGTGTTATCAACACTCAGCCTAAATAGTGTTTGTTTGGGGTTTATTGCTGTGCTGTAAGAGCAGATAACATTCACGGGAGAGATCACAGAGCCATTCAACAATGCATGCTTCCTATGTCACCCTTCTGCTTGGCTGCCCTCTCTCCTTTCTCATCCTTCCCTTTCCCAGCCCACTTTCCCTTTTCCCAGGAAGACGGAGATCTGCCTGTACCTGTAAAGGTTCCTTTTTTCCCCTTTTAATTCAAGTTAGCGAGGCAGGGGGAGAAACACGAGGAGTAATTAATCAAAATCTTGTTGAACGAGCCCTGTCCATCACAGCATTCAATGAATTACTGCAAAACATCACAGAATTATTCTCTTTTTAAGATTTTTATAGGATGTCCCTTTCCAAGGATGACAACAGCTCAATAAAGCACCCCTCAAACCAAATTTAAACATAATTTAATGTCTGTATAACACCCAAGGCTGTGGTCTTGCAGGCAGTTAAGCACATACTTAATTTCCAGCCTCTTAGCAGTACAAGTATTTCCCAGATTGTTAGTAATTAAATCGATGTCTGGGTTTTAACACTTAAGGTCGTGGCCCAAATTTGCGATATAATTATGCAAATAGATTTATATCTTCATAGGCTCCTAGTGTAGGTCAGCAACAATGGGAGGACAAGACAGTGAACAAAGAATACCGGTGAATGCCCAAGGGGTGTTCTTAATTGGTCACTGAATAACACAGCTCATGTTTTTCTTGGTAGTTGGTTTTGGGTTTCATTTTTCTTAAGCTTTTTGAACTTTACTGGCATATTTGCAGTATGATCATCACGTTTTTCAGGCTCATGCTGCAAGTGTCTTCTTTTAAAATGAAGTGTGGGATTTTCATTCGTAGGTGCCTCAAGTGTTTTAGCAGCGTGTACTTAATTTAAGGTGATGTTGACCCCCTAAAGAGATTATTGACTGTACTGCACGCAAGCCTGGCATCTGAATACCCTGCTGTCATTAAACAGAGCTGTATTTCTTCACAGGAGTGAGGGTTTTGGGGAGAAGTTGGCTTATTTAGCTGTGCAAGAGGCTGATGTAATGGAGTTCAGTTAGAAAAACCGTGGGCACAGAACCTGGGTTTGGATTGGATTTTTGTAGGATTTCATGCCTGCCATCAAGATCAGAATAGTGGTAGTTAGGTCAGATAGCTTGGCATGAAAAAAAGGCTCAGAAATAGTTCAAAGTTCTGTCTAGCCTGCTCCGTGTTTCCCATGGGAAGCCGTCACAGGAAGGATGTGTTTTGTGGAATGCACTTTCATCAAAGGACACATTGCCCAATGCGTGTTGCACGGCTTAGACTCTTCCTCCCAAAGTTACAAAAGTTGCAAAAAATTTAACTTCAGGAGTTTGAACAAAGATATTTCAGAGGTAAAATTCTCCAAGTGTCGTTCCTGATGGTGATTTAACTGTAATCAACACGGAGATGAATTCAGACATGCAGTAGTGAAGGGAGGCTGGTCTGGAGGATGCAGATGTGATTGAAATGTCTGAAATCAAGAATGCTTGCTGTGTATAAAGCACTTACTGACAGGAAAACAACGTGTGCTGTCTAATGGCCAGTTCAGTCTTTTCATTTTAGACAAAATACATCTCAAAAGATGGGAGATGCCTTTGAATGCCTGTTCCTCCAGCAACCTTGATCAAAGCTATCTCATGTCTTGGAACTATATTTTTTTCCATATGTGTCCTGAACTATTCCCTTACCCACCAAACATTCGGTGCTGTTTCCTTTGACAGGCATTGGGCCGGGGAACACGTGGCACTGTGCTGGCAGCTCTGCAGTTTGACTGTTAAATAGGCATTAAGTTTTCATTGCCTTGGCTGCATTCCACATGCACGGTTTTAGTCTGCCCCTGTCAGGTTTTGGGCTGATCTTTGCCTCGGGATTAACAGCGCTTGCGTCGCACCTTGTTGCTGTGTCCTGCTCTCCAGAAATGTTCAGGCACATAAATACTGCTCTGAAAAGAGAGAAAACAGCTCCTGGGCAGTTTGAGGGTCGATGTCTCACTGCAAATTGATGGCTGAGGTGGCAGCAGTAGCTGCCATTAATGACAGGTACTTTCCTTGGTGACTTCTTTCCTTTGATTCAAGCTCTGAGATTCTCCTGATGGAAGACAGCTACTAATCATTAACTGTTGTAGCCTACAGTTGGGTCCTGTTATGATTCAGGTTCTGCTGGAAGGAAAATGCAACAGCTGCACTGCTCCTGTGCTGCAGTTTTGTGTGAGTGACTCTGAAAAGGATCTGCAGAAAGGACAATGCAATGGTTTTCCAGTGACGTGATTTTAGTCCAGCTTGCCCATTTGGCTTTATTTTCTTCATAAATTCTAGTAAAGATGAGTGGGATGATAACAAAGGAGAATGATTAAATTACATCTTTGAAAGCTGAGTGGTATCAGCTGAGAGAGGAGGAAGAAACAAAGATCAAGGGGGCAAAAAAAAGGAGAAAAAGGGGAATTGAAAGTAGCAGCCTGAGTTGTCATTAAAACAAGAATCAGTCCTTTGGAAACCTTGAGTTACATTTTTGGAGATGGGAAGGGAAAAAGTCAAAACAGCTGGCCTGGGCTCGGAAGAGGACTGGAGCTGGTGTGTTTTGGCTTCAAAATACTGTACATTGCTCCTTGGATCTGTTTTAGAACTCTGTGTGTTTACAGAGTGCTGTATGTTTGCTCAAAAAAATTAGCAATGGTTGAAAAGAAAGGGGGAAGAAAACAGATACTTCTGTTTTCATAGGATATGTACTGGGCTGAAAAACATCTGCTAATCTTTTTCTGTCAAGAAAAGTTAATGTTTTGTGGCCAGCACATGGCCATGGTGATCCAGAAGAACTGGTTTCCCCACATGGCTCTGCCACAGTTTCTTTTAAGAGACCTGGGGCAGTCCTTGTACTGGTCATCAGTGCAGGAGTTGGACAAGTTTATGTTTGTCAGTCACTGAAGAAAACAGGGATGTCCTAAGAGCAAGTCCTGTCGCCCTGGTGTGTTTGTTTCCCCCCTACTCAGTCCAGTCCTGCCAATTTGTGTGCTTTTTTCTTTGTGTGTGGCACGTTGGCTTATTTTAGGCAAAGGACAAATATCTCAGCAGCACCCAGTCCTTTGCCACAGAACATCCACTCTGAGGTCCTGACAGTCACCAGGGAAGGGAAGAAGATGAACCTGCGGTTCAGCCCCAGCTGTGATGTGCTCAGCACTTCCAGAGAAGACAGGAGAACTGCTGGTGCAGTTGTAGTGTCTTTGTAATGAGGTGTGTGGAATGGAACCTGGCCTGACACGGTGTCATTTCTGACACAGCCTCTCAGCTTGAAAAACAGGCACCGCAAGATAAATGTGCTGAAATTTCTTCTTTTCCTTATCTGAAAGCTGTGTAAACTATTAGGCTTCAGCAGTCTGCTTTGAGGGATGGGGTTCTGAAAATCTAAGAGCAAAGAAATCGACTAGATATTTGTTTCATTGAAATAAAAGAATTTTGATGACCCCTTTGAAACAGAGGAGCATAAATCCTTGTAATGCATTTGGCTGCACACGGAGTGACTTGTCTTGCTAGAGACACTCATCGTTTACTCTCTTCTAATTTTCCAGAAACCCTGTTTATGTTACCAGCCTGTGGAAGGAAATTGTCCTGTCTTGGGTCATACCTGTCTTCTTGCAACTGTGACACAAAGAGGGAATGAGTGTAATTTTCAAACCAGAAATGTGCTCTGCCCTTTTGTCATCCGTGGAGTGTTCCAGGAGTAGGAAAACATGAATAAGTCATGCTTGGGTAGAGCTGAGGGGGAGAAGGAAGCTCATGGGCACACTGGTTTCAGTGGCTCAGTTCAGATGTTATTTGTGATGTGTTCAGGCCTCTCTGGTCCCAGCTGGGGGTTGAGGTAGCTGGGAACTACATCCCTGCATTGAAGGGACTGTGCTGTGCTTTGGTCTGGGAGATGATGGTAAATTTGGTTAGGATTTTCCCTTCCCTTCAGTGAGTCTGGGAGGTCCCTGGGTTTGATTGTCCTTTTATGAATTCATATAGAGCAGAGATGGATATTAGAATATATCTACATATAGAATTAAGATATTAATTAATATAAGAATATAAGAATATATTAATCAGAATAAATTAATAGAATATATTCTATTAGAATAATAAAATGATTCTTAGAAATGTAAAATGTCTTTGCATTTCTAGCAAGTCACTAGGCTGAGCATTGCTTTTCCTGTCAGTAGGTGGAGTTCTTCTGTCTAGACAAGTAAGAAATTTGGTTTGGTTTTATTTTTAATGGCCAGAGTTTGTAAGTTACCAGGGATTGTAAATCTCTAAATTTTGCATGCTGCCTAGTGACAACTTGGGTTACTTTTAAAACTGAATACAAAATTTGGTTGAGGTGCAACTTTTAAAAGATGTGCCCAGGGTAATGAACTTGCCATTGCTTTGCTTGATTTCATTTATTGGTGGAATATATTCTTTTCTGTCAGCCATTTGTTTTCATATTTTAACAGAAGCTTGGCTCTGCAAACAAAGGGCTGAAGATAGGCTGAAAAATGGGGATTAAATTGCAGGGGACAATTCCTCAGAACGAGCTCAGTTAAACTGTGGCCGTCTCTCTCACTGGGAAGCTTTCTTTGTTTGGGCTGTTATGAAACTATCCCTCATGGACAAAGCAATAGAGAGAAAGGAGCAATAAAAAAAAAAATCTCCTGGTGCCAATCCCTGCCTGTGTAGTGCATCACATGACCCAGCAGGATCATAAATACTTTAGGAAGAAGGAGAAAAACCACCTTAGTAGAGGAGTTACCACTGATGTGAATATCTGCAGTTGCTCTCTCTGTTTTACTGCCCGTGCTGTGAAGATCATTTGCCCTGTGAATTGTTCCAGATTTCATTTGCTGACAGGAATTACTAGAAAAGCAGCATTTCACACAGAGTTGCTGCCTGCAGTCTCCTGGTGCCCTGTGCCATGTGGCAGTGATGGGACACAGTCACTTGTTTTATTTCGGTGCATTGAAGCCCCTTTTGTTGCTGTTCAGTTACTCTGGTACCAAGGTGGGTGGTTGGGTTTGATTTCCAGTTCCTGGTACAACTCTGCCATGTAAGAGGACCTGAAACCACAGAACATCAATTATGTGCATACATGCAGTGTCAGGGAAGAGTTTTCTTATCTGATGTTCAATACAGAGTTTTAAAATTTAAAAATTAAACAACAAAAAAAAAGGATTGGACATGCAAAAGGAGGTAATATTAATATCCATTTGAGGACTGTTAGGGTCATCTGGCCTAATTTGGACACATGTTTTTGAAACTACCTGGTGAGTGAGCACATTTCTGCTTTCATATGGAGGATTTAGACTTTTTTAAAAAGTTTCAGAACGAAGGACTGTGGAGTCTTTGGATCATTCGGACACCATGTGTCTGTATTACCCTCTTCAAACTTCTCCCCAGACAGGAAAAGCAACAATCTCCTCTAGAAGGATACTTATTAACCAGTTGGTTTTGAAAGTTAGCTGTTCAGACTGTTGAAAATTAACAACTCTTACCATCTCAAGCCTTTATTCTGGTGTAAGCACGTCTGTTTGACCTTGCATTTCCATTTGACATGCTGCTTGTGATATTATGATTGTACATCTTAAAAGCTGTAATGGAGGTTGTATATGTTTATTGACCTTTAGGAAAATTAGGTCTTTAAATAGACTCTGAAACTTTTATTTCTGTAAATGACCAATATGATTTGTGGTTTATATAATCTGTTTTTTCAGGCAACATGAGAGGAACAGGTACAGAAAAGGCACTGCAGTGTGTAAAGCTGTGCTGGTGTTTCCGTGTTACTCATCCACAAGTAGTAGGGGGGATTGGAGGATTAAACTTTACAGATTAAAAGAATTTATGGAAAAGAATTTTGAGGAAGTTAGCATTAGTCAGTCTAATAAAAACCTGTGTTTTTTTCCAGATATGTTTTTGTGAAGCAGGAACATTAGAAAGTTCTTCCATTCCCTGCTTGCAAATATTAAATCTTAATTTTGCATAACTGAAAATGCCCATCTCCATCCTTCTGCCTCACACATCTCAGAGTTCTGTTACCTCTCTGCAAGGTGGAAAAAGCAGAGAATTTGTGAATGTGTGCAGTCTAAGGGCTCTCTTCTCATAAAACATGGGTTTTGATGTTTATATTTCTTCCTGCTGTGCTTTCATCCTGAATGTTCTGCTCTGCAGACTGGAAGAATCTCCTCAAGGGTACTCTAAAGTTTACTCCTCTAGTTGTGCAGTGGGCAAAGAAATTTTCTAGCCAAATCTTTCAGCTTCTTTTCAACATGGTTTTCTCTTTCTTATGTGAAATCTGGGCTGCTCTGTGTTCTGTCAGTGCCTGCACTGCTGTCATTCCATACACACTCATTCCTCACTCCGTTTTTCCTTTGTTCCCAACTTCACAACTGTTTCCATCCCAGCTGTGTGCCTTGAGCAGCTTCCCATGTGCTGCCTCCCTTAGTTTGCTCTTTCGACAGACCTGCTGAAGGAGTTTGGACTCCTTACCTTCAGTTCATCTCACTTGAGATTTGCTGCATTTCTGCTCCGTGTAGACAGAAAGTTCTCAGGAAAAATTACTTCGCCAACTTTCACATCCTTTATATTTTATTTGTTATTTATCTGCTGCCACGAAATAACGAAGACTTTGCAATATCTATTTTTTTTAAGCCAAAATGGGTGATTTTCTTATGCGTTTAAAAGTGTATTAATAATTTTTGACTTTGCCCACTGTAGGAAGTTGGTGAGCCGTTCAAGGAGGAGAAGGCTGTGGCTAAATACTTGCGCTTCAACTGCCCAACCAAATCCACCAACATGATGGGCCACCGAGTTGATTATTTCATTGGTAGGTTTGCTTTGGACCAGAGAATTCTGGCTGCTTCTAACATTGCACTTGGAGGGTGGGAGAGGCTGTTTTATCTTTATTAATAGTACTTTATCTAATAAGTACCCATCTTACACTTTGGCATTGAAAACTTATCTAGGTATTAGGAAGACATAGATTTAATCTCACTAGCCTGGAGTAAACGCAGTAAACTTTTCAATCTGTGATTTAAAGGTGTGTGATGTCAAGAGGAATATATTTCAGAATAGTGACTAGTCTTACTTGAAAGATTGAAAGGATGTGGAACATCACCAGAGCAGACTGGTCATTGTGCTTCAAGGAATGTAGACTAAATGTTAAAAATAATGTTAATTTTAATGTATTTTCAATTCATTTTTTTTCCTCTAGCTTCAAAAGCTGTGGATTGCCTCCTGGATTCTAAGTGGGCCAAGGCAAAGAAAGGAGAGGAGGCTCTTTTTACAACCCGAGAGTCTGTAGTTGATTACTGCAACAGGTATGAGCCAGGCCACTCCCTCGGGGTCATTAATGGCTGTAATTGTCCAGATGTCACAGATATTTAGGAACCCATGTAACTTGGGCTTAGTACATCCTAAAACTTCAGTGGTTGTATGCAAAAATAATGATTGTATTTATATTGCTGTGTTTGAGGGTGGAAGTGATGGAGTCTCATTATTTTTTTTCCCCCAAAGTTCTCTCAGGCTTTCACTGCACTGCTCGGGGCAGCAAGGTGAACCAAAGGAGTTTCCTGAATTTTGACAGTATTTGAAGTTAGTAGGGTCAGAGCTCTCAAATCTGTCTGTCCCTGCTGTCTGAGGAGCAGGATTCTGTGCTGCTCTTTCTCTTGGGAGTTGGGCTGTGCTCCTTTCAAGGCTGTTTCCAGCTGGTGAAGACCTTAAGGATACCAAATACTACATCCTGGTGCCCTGCTGGCCATATATTTATATCTTTATATCTCCACACATAAGTTGATAATACGTGCATTTGCAGTAAGGTCTGTTTGTAGCTGACAGGAAGGGAATATTTGGCATAGGTATCAGAGTTTCAACAGAGCAGTTCTGTTTATTTTGCATCACTTACCAATGATCTTGATGAGCTGTGTGTCCACTTGATTATTTTTGCCATGAAATACCTTGACATGAACTTGAAAATAAATATTGCAGGAATTGCATTAATGGGAAAGATAATTAAATGGCTCTCGTGGCTTGCTGTATCCTACATCTTGCGTGTTCATTTATATCTGCAAAATGCTGCCACAGAAAAGTAGAGTTTTTACCCAGTTTTGAACAGGTGAACCAAAAAAAGCAAAGCAACAGGCAAGACATGGGATAAGTAGGTCTGGTGTGTGTAACTGTAAATAGAGCAGATGATGGTGACCTTGCCTTTCAGTCCTGCTGGTCATGGTTATGTTAGATAATCTAGAATGGTGCCCAACAACATAATTGAGTGTAAATGTTGTTCTCACAGCTGCACTTCAATGACTCGTTTCACTTTTTTTGTTTTAAGACTCCTGAAAAAACAGTTCTTTCATCGAGCATTGAAAGTGATGAAAATGAAACCTGACAAGGATACAAAGAAAGAAAAGGAAAAAGGAAAGGCTGAGAGCGGGAAAGAAGAGGAAAAAAAGAGCAAGAAGGAAAGTGGCAAAGATGAAAAAACTAAGAAGGAGAAAGAAAAGGAAAAGAAAAAGGATGGTGAAAAAGATGAGTGTAAGAAGGTAAGTACTGTGTGTAGGAGAAGAGACCAACCTGTAACAGATACATCAACAGATTGCTGAGGTTGCACTGGCACAAAAGTTTGTTATTCTACAGTATGCCTTGCTTTCCTTTCCTTTTTTCATCTCTAAAATATGCTGCATTTTTTGTTACCTTTTGAATTGGTCTTACTTTGGTCTAGATCAAAAAAGAGGCTTCAGGTGGCCTTTGTGTACCTCGTCATCTTTCAGTGTGGGCTGAGTGAATCCAAGGCTGTTTCTGTGCGGTGGCAGCAGGCAGGGAGGCTGTGTACATCACTGTGACACTTGTGCATGTGACCAAACGTCCCAACCAGTGCAGCTGCAGCAGTGACACAAACAGCTCTGCAGTGTTTGGGGACGGGAATGTTTGGAATGTCACATTTGGGGCCTGTGACTGGCCGTGGAACAGCACTCCATGACTGCCTGCATCCTGCTTCCTTGCACTTGAGCTCCCATTAAACTACAGCTGCTCTGCAGCTTTTAATGTGGTTTGGCTTTGTTTTCACTCCTGATTGGTTTTATTACTTATTTATTATTAGCAGAACAGAATTTCTAAATTGTTGGGAAACTGCAGAGGAAACTTGATGAGTAAATGTGGAGTTTCTTCTACCTACAATGGTGTGAATCAGTGAGAGTCAGGGTAGTGGTCCAAAGTTATTCCCATTCAGACATTCCTAAGTGAAATAATGGCACATCTAGTGAGAGTTACAGTCTGTCTGCAGAGGTTTGGGTGTCACAAGAAGCCTAAATGTCAAATAAAAGAATTATAAACAGAACAATCCCACTGCAGTCCCAGCCCAGTGTAAGCTGATTATGAAAGTAACAAACTCCTCCAATCCACTGTCATCAGGGGAAGTACATTATTAAATGTATGTTAATTTTTAAACTAATCATTATTTATTGAACAGATATTTAGTGGATTATATAAGCCAGTGGGTAGGAACTTGAATGAAACACAGGACCAAAATCACAGAGTTAATTTCTCACAACAAAGTAAGCAAAGAGAAGCAAACAGCAGACAGAGAGAAGGAAGCACAAGATCCAAACAGAGATTGAGGAGGACAAAGAATAAATGGGCAGAAACTGATTCTTCCAGGATGTCTGTTCGGTAAATATGCCACTAAAATAGCAAATAATTCTAACAAAGTCAGTGATGGTGAAGTTTTGTTCCCTGTTCTTGATCCCTGTACAGATTTCCTGTTAATATCAGCCCAGCTCTGCTAGGCATTTGATGACACAGTGTAATCCTGAAATCATTGTCTAGTCCTTAGATACTAAAAATGAGATTTCTCTTTATTTACCATTTTCCTTGATTTTTGAGGTACCCAGTTGGTAATAAATAAGAGCAGGAGGAAATAAAGTATCTTTACTTTAAAAAAAACAGCAAAGAAGTGTGAACATGATCTTAAGTTTGTGAAAAGTTATCAGATGAAATGTATTAACAGATACTATAAATTAAATAAAAATATATAGTAAAAATAATGTACAATGTTAAATATAAAAATTAAAGCATATTAAATTTCTGTAATGTATTTATATATATAATGATTTGTATATATCTTTTTAATATATAATAATTTTTATGAGATACATATATAATATATTAGATAGAGATAAAATATTTATGTTTGTCCTCAGGATGACACCCCAGGAACACCCAAGAAAAAGGAAACTAAGAGGAAATTTAAACTTGAGCCACATGAAGACCAAGTTTTCTTGGATGGAAATGAGGTAAGATTTATAGGTGCTTTTCAACTTTGGTGTCACCGTGCTGTTGTCAGGCAAGAGCCTAATTTACTGGATTTCTGCAAACTGCTCATTGACATGTTGAAAGAAAAATTAATGGCAGTGTGATGGCTGATCTTGACACCAGATTTTCAGATATTTCAAGGAGGTTAATGACAGGTAAATAGGGGACAGTAACTTTAAAAAAACCCCAAAGAAAACTTCCTTATCCGTAGTTGAGGTGTTGGTGGCCGTGAGGGGAAATGTTTTCAGGGGTTGGTAGAGCTGATCCTGCCTGGGGCAGGAGGGTGGGACAGACACTCCTGAGGTCTCTCCAGCCCAGCTTATCCCACAGCCAGTGCCATGCCAAAATTGTTCTAAGCCAAACAAGCCTTCCTGGACACCATGTTCAGTCTCAGGAAATAAATATAAAAATATCTGAGCAGACAGATGACTCTTTGGCATTCCTGAATGCTCATCTTAGCTTTACCACTGAAATTGTGGCCTTAAATACTTCTGTGTGCTTTGCTGTTCTGGAAGACAAAGAATTTAATTATTTATGAGCTCTGTAATGTACAGAGTGACATTTGTGCTTCTCAAGTTTGGGATAAGTGGTAAGTTTTACTGTGCTGTGCTGATGGGGTGTGTGTGGCTGTACTGGAATCTCCCCCAGGATTCTGCTGTTCCTTTGGTTATAAAACACATGGCAGCAAAATCTGTAAATAAATCATGTGTGCAGAAAATGTGTTTCCCCTTTGTGTCTTGATTTTACCTTTCCCAGTTCTTCTACACTTGCTTTGCTCTGTTTGATCCCATCTCATGTGGAATCACAGCCAGCTCTGATCCTGTCATCTTTACAGGAGTGTCTGCAATGTCACAGTATTGACTGCTTGTCTTAACATCAGCAACTTCTCTATTTACTAATGAGCTGACATCTTTTAACAACTGCAGTTCACAGGAGCTTTTTTTAAGTAGTAGCTCATTTAGAGCCAGTTCTTGTGTATTTGCATTAGAGCTGGGTTTTTCCCTTTCCTACATGATTTTGCACTTACACACACTGGATATCACACACTTATTGCCCAGTCACCATCTTCAGCTTGCTTGGGCTCACAGAAGAGCTGAATGCAGCTAACTTTGGCACCCTGTGAGAAGCAGAATGTTGAATATTTATTGCATCACACAGAACCACCAGGTGCCCTTCTGGTAGTTGGTATTGACACATCTGCAATGAGGGTTGCTGGTTTCTAGTGACCAGCAGCTTCTTTTCACAGTTAGAAGCTCAGATTCAAACTGTTCAGTTTGCTAAGAAAAAAATAACCACAGGTTTTTCTAGTTCAGAAAATCCTGCACTTTACCAAGAAGTTTTTTCATTTATGGCGGAGCAGCTCAGAGTCAAATGGATCCACAGTTCTCACACAAGCATTTGTTTGGCTCTGAGAGTTGCAAGTGCAGACGTAGAGATAACAGTGCTGAGATGTCACAGTGCCACTGATCTGAGCCCAGCACAGGGCCTGCACTGAGTGTTCCAGCTGCATCCTTTGTTCCACCTGTTCAGTCTGGGTGTTTTCTCTTCAAAGCTCACAGCACTTCTTGTTTCCATTTAGGACTTGGGAAACTTTTTATTTCTTTGCCTTTTTTTTTTCTTTATGCTGAACAACATTAACAAATAAAGAAAGATGCAAGCAAACCTTGATTCAGTGATATTTCAGAATCTTTCATTTTCCCGTCAGTTCTGCTGTCTGGTTGTTTTCCTCAGGATTACATCACCTGTCAGTTACCCTTCCTAGGAATCACGACCCCGGGTGCTGACCTGAAGGCCTTTTGCTCAGCACCAAGCATTGCAGCCTGGCAGTGAGTGTTTGGGTGAGGGAATACAGGAGATGTTTATCAGAGAGCTTGTTTTGAGTGTAAACCACATCGTTTCTGTTGTAGGTCTATGTGTGGATCTATGACCCCGTTCACTTTAAAACTTTTGCCATGGGACTTGTACTTGGTAAGTCAAAGTAGACACGAGCTGTTCATTTCTGTTGCCTTAAGCTGACCAGTGAGTTGTCCAGTGGGCAAATGTGGGTTATGTAAAAATGTGAAATGTGTTATAGGTGATACATTTATGACCCTAAAACTTGTATTTGTGTAGAATAAGACAAATCAGCTAATTTTATTTTTTTAATCTAAAATAGTATAGGCATTAACTAAATGTAAGGCACTACTTTGAACGAGCAGTAAGCCTGGAACCTCTGTACATGTACCAGAAAAAACTAATGATGCTTCTCGTGCCTCTGTCCTGCCCTCCCTGCTCAGTGATTGCCGTCATTGCCGCCACCCTGTTCCCGCTGTGGCCAGCCGAGATGCGCGTCGGTGTTTATTACCTCAGCGTGGGCGCCGGCTGCTTTGTCGCCAGTATTCTGCTCCTTGCCGTCGGTGAGTGCGGCCAGCGGGGTCTGAGGGGGCACAGGCGCTGCCCGGCTCTTCCCCGAGCTCGGAGCTGGGCGCTGCCGCCTCCGGGACGTTGTTGAGCCGCAGCCGGGCGGATCCTGTGTGCGCTTCCCTCCGGCCAGCGGGTGTCACGGTTGTGCCGCGGGAAGGGAGAGCTCAGGCTCGTGTCGCCCTTTGGTGTTTCCTGTGTAGTGCAGATTCGTTTACTGCCTCTTGTTTAAACAAACAAAAAATGCAGAACGAGCCCAGAACTGCACACAGGAGCATGTTAAGAGGCGAGAATGGTGTCGCCAGGATTTTAAAGCTTTCTGTGGTAGAGTTAAGAGGTAAATCAGAGATAAGAGCCATGTTTAGTGGATGTGTAGGAGACATTGTAAGAACAAACTACTCCACAGAGCTACTGTGGAGCGAGGGGTTTCCCCCCAACATCCCCTAGTCCCTGGCTGGGGTGGGCATTAGCAGTGAACGTCTCTTACACCGTGGTTGTACACTGTGTGTGTCTGTAACAAAATCCAAACTTTCCCTTGTTTTCACACAGCTCGCTGCATCCTTTTCCTTATCATCTGGCTCATCACTGGAGGAAGGCATCACTTCTGGTTCCTGCCAAACCTTACAGCAGATGTGGGATTCATTGACTCCTTCAGGCCCCTGTACACACACGAATACAAAGGACCAAAAGCAGACTTAAAGAAAGAGGAAAAAGCAGAATCCAAAAAGCAGCAGAAATACGACAGCGAGGAGAAATCAGACAGTGAGAAGAAGGAAGAGGAGGATGGAAAGACAGAAGCCACGAGGAGCTCGGGAACAGACGGCTCAGCAGGGGAGCGGCATTCAGACACTGACAGTGACAGGCGTGAAGATGACAGGTCCCAGCACAGTAGTGGCAATGGAAACGACTTTGAAATGATCACAAAAGAGGAACTGGAACAGCAAACAGATGAAGGGGATTGTGAGGAGGAAGAGGAGGAAGATACCGAAAGTGGGCCTTCACATGGAAAATCATAACTCACTGTGGTTTGGGACTAAGTATGTGCAAATGGCTGGATTTTCTTTGTTGGCTGATCACCAAAACATAGACCATACAGTAGCATTTTGTTTGCTGAAATATCCGTGTTACCAAACAGTTTTATATCTAGTTCCTTCATTTTTTTTAACCATTAACTTGATTACTCGGTACTATGTTAATCATTAATATCCATTTACAGAAGTTTTATCAATTTGACAAGTTTTTTATTGATTGATCGATTGCCCAGATTGTCCTCAAATGTACTGAAAAATGTAATTTTCTGGTACTTGCATAACTGGTCAATTAGTTTAGCTTCTCAAACTTGCTTTTGTAAACCAGGTAAAAGTTGAATGACCAAATCTCAGATTATTCCTAGTTATCTGATAGTTAGGTAAAGCCCTTCTTAGCCCACAGCCTTCTTGATATTTTTCTTGATTTTGTTTTACAAAAGACTGTTGAGAACTTTCCTGAGAAAACTAGTTTTAGCAGAAGTATTTTGCTGACAGTAGAGGAGCTGGTAGTGCTGAATTTGCCTGCAGTGTTCTCTGTTTCTCCAGCCTGTGTGCCAGCAACTGAGGAAATCCAAACTGGTTTTGTGCATCCAGTGCAGAGAGAGATGTCATCTCCAGCAGGTGAAGGAAGCAGCACGGTTTGGAAATGATGGCTGTTTTCTTTCTCCTGTTCCATCATAATTAAAAAAAAAAAATGTATTCTGTACATAATTTACAAATAAAGCAAACCATTTACTTTAACTGCTACTTATTATTTAGCGATTTGATCCAGCATTCAGTTTGTATTATTGAAGCCATGTTGTGGTGTATCTATCAGAGAAATGCAAGTCGAGAGGACCTCACGGAGTATTTGTGTATGATTGGTAGCTGTTCCACAGAAGCTTTAGTTTTGTGCCAACATTCCATGTATTTGAGTAAATTGATCTTTATTAAATGAAAGCAAACACCAGAGCTGTATGGATGCCTTAATGTTAAACTTCTCTGTACTCTGGAACTGGAGTAGTTTGCAGCTGAAGAGGCAGGAGAGTGTTGGTGTGCTCCCAGAGCTGGGTGGCTCCGAGCTGATGTGAAATGAGCATTAATGTTTGTTTGTAAATCCCTCGGAGGAGCCGCTGCGTGTCTCCTGTGCGTCCCTTCCCGCTGCCTCTGGAGGATGGACTGGAGGTGTTGGCTCACCGAGCATGGAAGAAGTTACAACTCAGCCTCTTTCCTCTCAAGGACTTTATAGATTTGTCTTCCCAGCCCACTCAGAGAAGATGAGGGTAAGAGAATTTTTTTTCCAATCCTAAATTGCTTCCCATCCTTCCAGCGTCAGCATTTTGGATGAAGATACCAATTTTTCAGATTGTGCAAATATATACATCATCATGGGTGCATTGATAAACAATTCATGGATATGGTGTATTTGCTTCTTAAATCCTGAATAGTTACTCCATAAGGAAACAGACAAATTGGATCACTTTTTTATTAATATAGCAAAAAAAAAAAAAATTAAAGGACCCATTAACTAAACAGATTGACTCCTGGCCACTTGTGTGTTATCACTGAGAGAGGTAATGCAGTCCTGTTGTACCTGAGTGGGGTGTGCACAGTGTGAGGGGGACAGCAGAGCCTGCCCTGGGGCATCACAGGGCAGCCACGCCCTGGGCTGGGTTTTAACAAGTTAATGCAGGGGGTTTCTGTTATTTCAAGTACATTTCCTCCTCCAAGTGAAGTAACATCTTCAGGGCCATGCTGGGCAAGTGGAAATGGTTGAATGAAAACTCTACTGTTGCCATGTGCTCCCTGTTCAGGGCTGTGTGCTGCACAGCCCGCCTGGGGAGAGGTGTGTGGGTCTCAGAATTAACCATCAGACACTTGTGCTGTCACCTTGACAGAGTTCCAGGCCCCTGCAGCCTGGAAACTGAATTGGCCTTAACTCCTCACTTGATCTGCTCTGATCTCTGAGGTGGGGTAAGAAAGCCTGACTGTAGATGACCCAGCCCAGCTGTTTGTAACAGGGACTGATCCTTCCCCTCCCTCTTGTCCCCAAAATTTGCCTTATCCTGACTTAGATCAAATTTTCCAACAGGAAAGTTCTATATCCTGTATATACTATTTCCTTGAGTTCTAGAAAGCTTGTGTTTGCCTAACTGATATTCGAGTGTAAACTCTTCAAGGTGTTGTACTGGGATAAATTCAGAGTAGATCCACAGATCTGAGCCACCACAAAACCAGACCAGGAGACAGATTGTGGAGATAATTTCCTGCTCACACGCAGTGGTCACGAAGGAGCTGCTCAGGGCCTGCATGTCCTCCCAGTGCTCCTTCTACCCTTCCCCAGCTATTCCTTTCCCAGCTGCTGTGGGGAGGGATGGCTGTATCCCTTACTACTCCTTGGCTGACATTTCATCCAGCTACTTCTCATACATTTTTAAAACCAAACCTTGAATCGTGCATGTTTGAACACCATTCTTTGTTACACTCTTCGTGCACAAAAGTCTGTATCAAACATTTCCCAAGACCCAAAGCAGTTGAGATGCAACTTCTCAGTGGTTTTCAGGCAAGGCTTAGCACAGACAATAGTGCTGGACTCACCTTTTCTTTAGAATGAGGCAGCTCTTGTTAGGAATTACAGTCTGTCCTGGGAAAGAGTCTCCACCTGCTCACCAGCACTGCTGTGATAAATGTGTTGACTTTTAAATACAGCAGAGACAGATCAATTGTCTTGGAGACCTTTAGGGAAGGAGTAGGTGACATTTAACTCTGCTGAGCCAGGCTGGCCCCCAGCCTGATCCAGGGCATTCCTGAGGCTGCTGAGGTGTTTTACCTAATGAGAAGGACTCACTGATTAGACTCTCAACCCCTCTCTGTAGAATCAGAATCAAACAGGAGATTTTTAGCTGGTTTATTACGGTCAGGATAAGCTGATGTTTGCAGGCCTGGGACACTGGTTTCTAACAAACTTCTACAAGTCCAAGGCACTTAACTGTTGAGCATCATTTATTTCTGATTGTGACCAAATCCTCCCCGGGGAGCGAGAGCAGAGCGGTGTGAGGTGGTCCAAGGCACTGTGCCCTCACTCAGAGCACAAGGAGAAGGGTGAAACAATCCTGTCAGTGTAAGTGAACTGACACTGAAGCAGCTGCTGAATGTTTTCAATAGACTTCCTGGTAATGGCTGGTACAATTTCATTCGGGCTTCTCATTTTATTTAATAAAGCATTGGATTATTTTATTTGTAATTCAGCAACAGGTGCAGGAAAACAAAAGGCACATTTCCTGATAGCATCCACAAAGAGTCCATTATTGCTTGGCTGACACAGAGGCATTTGCTTTGCCATGTGTATTTTTTTTTTTGTATGTGAAAATAATGATCACAGAAAAAAAAATTGGTTTGTGATAAAAGACTTCTGAGAGAGGAATTACTTTAGAGTTAGCAACAGCACTGTGCAAACGGTTCCAGTGCAAGTCGAAGTAAAGAGGGAACAGCACTGGGTAAACACTGATCCTGCTTTAGATAAAGATCAAAGATTTTCTGCAGGTGGTAACAACCATTAATCTCCACCAGGTACAGCAGAAGGCAAACATAGAAAAGGCTCAGCTTGTGATCCCTGGCAGTCCCCTGGAGCCTGGATCGAGTGAGGGATGGAAGTGCTTAGGAGAGAGAGCTGGCAGTTTATCTTTGCTAATCAATAAAACCACAGAGCAGAGCCCCAGGTGACTCTCACTGGCCTTCACAGTAAATTCCTATTTTCTCTTTCAGACGTGTGAGTGTTCAACCAGTAATTAGGCTGTTTGTAGGGAGTCAGAAGATGGAGTTTTAAATTCTTCACACTGAGGGTGAGATTGAAATTACATTTCCCCCCTTTTTAGCTTCCTTTTAAATGAAAGTGCCATAACAGAATTTGCTTAAAAATTAAGTCTACCAAGAAGTAGGAATATACTAAAAAGTTCCAAAAGATTTCTAGCTCTGCTTTGGTGTTTGTGAGAAACACAGAGAGAGTCTGATCACACCCTGCACTCCACTTTGGCTTCAGTCTTAATTTTAGCTTTGTGTTACAGTGATCAGTAAATCACAAACTGGATTTTTTAAATTACTGGTTCATATAATGCAGTTTTTAGGTCTGTGTTTGTGTCAAAGACAGGACAAAAACCCAACAAAAACAACATTGCAGTGACATCATGAGCAGCAGGAAAGGTTACACCTTGTGCAGTGACAGCAGACAGCACAAACCAAGGAAACACCACTCCTGAAAATCCAGCAAGGCTGACACCAGCTCTGTACTGCATTTTCTGGGTTTTCTCTGAAGAAGCAGAATTAGAATTCTATTAAAAAAAAAAAAAAGCCTTCAAATTAAAATTATTGTGGAACGTGTTTCTTGTTCCTCAACAAGATCTTCCTAAGAACAAACTTGTTACTTTTAAGAGCACCTCAAGTGGTTGAAATGAGGCCCCACCACATACTGCCTGTGCATTTAAAAGGTTCTTGAAAAATAAAACATCTTGCAAATGTGACATCAGTCAAGCATTTTCTTCTCAAAAAGTAAAGTTAATTAAAATTGGTTAAATAGTTTATTGGTTATATATTCTACTGGTTAAATATGCTTTTAAAAAATATAAAATCTTCATAAACTCTGTCTCTCTGAGCCTTGCAGCCTTTCAGGACCAGGAGCCCCACAACCACTGGCCATTGCAAAACTCAGATTGTTAATCCCGTGCTGACAAGGCACAAACCCCAACAGGGCATTAAACAGGCTCAGCCGGGCTACACCCAGTTAAAGGCACAGCCAGGGAAAAGGGGCGGATGCAGGCAAGGGTGTGGCACTCACCCCACAGACAGTGATCCAGAGAACATTCCACAGGACTTTCCAGGGGCCCAGTGCTCCTGGCTGTGGGACCACCCTGCTCCAGAGTGTCACCCCCAGCCCCTCGTTGGGAGTGGGAACGTTCATAATCACTCGTGCAGGAGTTCACAGTGTGCAACTTCCCCACACCTGACACCAAAATGCATAAAGATGCATTTATCTCCCTGTCTTTGCCCACATGGCTTGAGGTGTCCAAGATGGCAACACGAATTGCTTGAAACACACAGGTGAGGTTTAAATTTACTCCTCTGCTCAACGCAATAAAGGGACACCAAGTGGCAATGAACTTCTAAAGCACAGCACATCTGAAACAGGAAGAGCTGGGGGAAAGACTCAGTTCTAACTGCACAGGAAGCACAGCCCACACTCCTAGTATAGGAGTTGTATTCATTATCTGCACCTGCTCCTGTCTGAAGGAAGCCTCCTACCCTAATTGAGGCAGCAGCAACATGCAGGGACTGTCCTGTCCCTTCTGCTCTTCCTCAGTGACCTCAGGGGCTGCAGTGACCCCGGGGCTGAGCTCCAGCACAGCCGGGAGGAGAGGGTGGAGCCCAACACCTGCTCAGTGAGGACAGTTTGTTCAGTCACTGCTTCTTTCAGAAAATTATCAAGTTAGATTTGAAATTAGAGGTGGTTTTGTCTCTTGTTCCTTTCCCCTAAAATCCTACTCTTTCCAGTAAACATTCCACTTGAACAACGGAACCCAAAATATGAGCAGCCAGCAGCAGGAAACAGCCCTGAAGAAGGAAGGAAGCCTCTATGCAAGTATCTTAAACAGACAACACAACCACTGCATGAGCTTTTCAACACAAACAGCTTTTATAAGATATTCTCTGTGTTACTTCATGTACCCCTCTCCTCGAGGAGGAGTCTCCTGTCTTGTTTTTACACACAGCTGCCTCCATGCAAATATAAACTAATTCCTTAAACCTTACTGTTGCTGCTCATGGACACAAATGCAGCCTCTTTAACCAGGCAGGATGGGCTCAAAGTATTGTTTAGCACATGGTGCTAAATATGGTGCTTGTCAAGTACCTGCAAGTTTTCCTGTGGAGGAAGAGGCAGCCCTAATCCAACATGGAGTGAGCAACTCCTGACTCAGCAAGGACCTGCCAGCACAAACCCCAGCATTTGATTTTCAGAATATCCCATCCTGGTATGGGATATCCCATACCATCATTTCTCTGGGCACTCAGGAGCAGAAAACAAGAGTAATCAGTGAGTTAAAACTTTCAAACGAGCACAAGGTGGTGGAGGGAAAGGGAAGCTGAGAAGCAGCCACAGCACGAACAGGGGGTGTAATGTGGGCAGAGCTGTGCTCTGTGGGCCCCGCTGAGGAACTCGCCCCAGACGCCTCACTGAGCACAGAGCTGACACAGTCTGGAGGTCACGCACTCACTGAAATTTTTGTCAGCAGAAAAAAATGTCTAAACTGTCCCTGTCCCCTCCTGGTTCCTCATTCCCAGCATCCAGGCATATCCTCACACAGGCCTGTGTAGCAGTTTCTGCAGTCAGAAGGAGAGAAATGGACATAAACAAACTCAGACATCCAAACAGTTCATTTGCTCTCACTGGGAAAATCACTTTCATTGCTTTGTCCTGGGTTAGAAGTAAGAAGAAAATGACTATGAAACCATCACTATTCAGATACTTGTGTGTGGACTGGGTGCTCAGAAGGTGCAATACCTCTGTCAGGTGTAAACATTTTCTTATTATACTCCAATTTGTGCAACAGCCCTAATAAACACTGTGTGGATAAGTAACTGTGGTCAGCATGAATGCTGCTGGAGATTACTTCAGGCTGTCAGGTTTTGCAGAGCACTGATCATCTTGCTTTTCCATTAAAAAACCCAATCCTAGAAAACCTCAGAATGTTTTCCCCCTCAAGTTTTTTAATCCTCAAGACGAACTATGGAAGGAGGAGAAAGAAGTGGGGAGGAGAGGGGCAAGAAAAAATAGAGGGGAGAAAAATGACAACTTACATCTGGATTTAATTCCAGAGAGTTAGTTGCTTTCAAAAGTCCTGCCAGCCACTTGATACTTTTGTACACACAGGTACCCCAAACAATACCCACCCTGTGGGCACAGGGCTTCCCTGTGGCACAGAGGGAAGTTCCCTCTGTGCTCCCTGCCACGCTGCCAAGCCATGGGGACACCAGGGGTCCTGCTGAAGCACCCTCGTGCTCCACCATCACCTTTTCCCCCCCACACAGCACACATTTAGAACCCAAAATATTTATCTGCCACTTTTATAAGGATCTGGCCGTCCCACCGTGCTGCACTCGGTGCTGGGGCACCATGAGGCTGCTTCACCTCCCGTTGCTGGGCGATCAAAAGGGTCAAACACGACACCCTGTTCCCCAGGGTGGTTATTTTGTGTTATATGCACTGTGGGTGTCATATGTGCTGTGTGTGCTGCATGTGTTATTTATGTGTGCTAAATGTTATGTGTTATACATGCTAAGTGTGGTACACGTGTTATTTATATGTGCTACTTATGTGTTATATGTTATGTACCATATGTGTTACACGTTTCCTTAATCGCTGTTATATGTTATATATAACATGTTACATGCGTTACACGTGCTGTGTGTGGTGTATACGTTATGTGTTACTTGTGTTACACCCTGTTTTCCCCCATATCAGCCCGCACCGCCGCTCCCCGCCCGCCCGGTCCCCGCCCGGTCCCCGCGCTGGGGCGGGCGGAGGTGGCGGCCCCGCCGGGCGGGAGCGCGGAGCGGCGGCCGCAGGTGGGTGCCGGGGCCGGGTGGGGAGAGCCCAGGGGTCCCCTCGGAGCCCCTCGGGCCGCGTCTCTTCCTCCGGCTCCGGAGAGGAGCAGGAACCCGCCGGGAGGGCCGCGGGCAGCGGCGGAGCCCGGCCGGGAGCGGCCGGGACGAGGATCGGGAGGCGCCGGCGCCCGCGGGGGTTCTCTGTGCGCAGGATGGGGCTGTGCCCGCGCGGCCCAGGACAGGTAATCCCGCCTTACAAGATTAGTATTATTATTACTGCTATTATTATTATTAGTACTACTATTACTACTATTATTACTACTATTACTATTACCTTACCGAACGGGACCCCGTTTGAGTGGAGGTTCCCTCCTTTCTGCGAGCACAAGTGCAGCGTCCACTACACGAGGACAAAGCCCGCCGGAATTAAGCCGTACTGCAAAGACAGGTCAGGTTTCAAAGGATGCACTTGTGCAGATGAGGAGTGAAGCGGCCAGCCCAGGTAAGCTTGCAAACAAACTCCATGGATGCTTCTCAGGTTGTGCTGCCAAGGACTCCGTAGTTGCTCTAACTCCTCTCTCAGGACACACAAACTCAGTTGTGCACTAACTCAAATGTTAGTCACAAATGACTCTGGCAAACTGGTCACAAAATGCAGGAGGCTGCTTAAATCCAAGCAAATCGCTGCTAACACAGAGCCTGAGTCAGTTCATTTTCACAGCTGCCTTGGCTCCTCAGCTCTGACTTCCTCTCACGGACACCATCCTGCTTCTTTAAGGAAAGAGAGAAGAAATCAGATAAAACTGTCCATGCTGCCTTGCTGACATACACAGAACCACTCTATGTTCCTTAGGAATTAATACTTGGAAAAGAGTTATCATAAAGAAACTTGTGGAAGTCTGAAGGGAAAACCAGCTGTTCTGAGTCTTCATCGTTGTAATACTTAGAGATGAACAAAAAAGCCCAATTCACTAATGAAGCCCTTGTGCTTTGGGTTGCCTCCGAGCTCCAGGATTTTTGCACCAAAAAAGGAGGTGATGCTCGATGCTTTTTCTGCTTTCAGGATATTTCTGCAGTCTCGATTTCCTACAGATTCTATGAGCATAATGAACTGTGAGGCTGTGCTGCAGCATCTCCTACAGTGTCTTGTACAATTTCTGTCCTGTAATTTTTTCAGAATATGCAGGAGCTCTGAAACCTCCATCCCTCTGCCCAGCTGGACAGAAAGACCTCTCCATGCCTTCTAAAGGAAAGGAGCACACTCAACCTTATTCCCTAAACCTTTCCTTGGGTCATTAGCTAGAAAAGTAAATTATGGTCAACCTTTTAACTCTGAAGAATGTAATTGAAAGAAAACAAAATTTAGGCACTTCTTGATAATTTAATGATGAGTTAATGAGGCTCTTTACTCTTCATTAAGGGGCTTGAAAAATTCAGACAAATTGGGTAGTTACTATGATGGAACTGATTGGTAGAGCTACACAGAAATAAATTTTTACAATTTTTTTTTTCTTTCAGAGATGAAGCACTGTGCACTGTGACATTTATTTTTGCTGTTTTCACCACTGGAGGATGGCTGCCAGACTCTGTGAGAATGGTTCTGGCCAGTACCACTGCACCCACACCAGCCTGCCTCTTGAAATCAGCTACATGTTGGTCCTGATCATGCTTGGAAAAGTCTTCCTTGATTTCTTCATGTTGCAAATTAAGCCAAAGCCTATGAAAGTCAGTTTTATGGGATATTTCTGCATTTCAGTGGCACTTCTCGATTTCACGCTGCTGCTGAGCATCTGTTTCATTTTCTGTTTTGAAGACTTTGCGCTCTGGGGGGTGAGATTCACGGGCTACCACATCTGCCTCTTCACCCAGATCACCTCTCTGACCTACGGGATTTTGCCTTACCCCGTGTATCTTGTGGCTGCTCTGGATTATTTCACCACCGTCCCCCAAACATCCCAATCCCCTAAAAGAGGTCGGAAGTTACTTTATGTATTTGCTGTGGCCGTCATTTGGATTTCTGGGTTTTTTTGCACTCTCGAAGTTCCCGCTGTCTCCGAAGAGCTGGAAATGCAGAACAGCATTTCCCCTTCCCAGTGCCCTGTCTCTGGCAGCCTGCAGAGCTACTGGGTGTCGTGTGCCATGGTGCTGCTGCTGGCCACGGCTCTCCTGGCTCGCTGGAAGGAGGTGACAACCATGCTGCTGTCTGCCAGGCTCCTCTCCTTGTCCAGCCAGCGTGTGCTGATGTTCCCCTACGTGCCTGACAACAAAACCCCTTGCTTTAAGTGGCAGCTCCTGAGCAGGCTCCTCCTGTGTTTCCTCGGCACTTGGGCACCGTTTGTGGTTCTCCAGGTGGTGGTTCTGCTCCTGGGCGTGCAGATCCCAGCTTACGTGGAGATGAACGTGCCCTGGCTGTACTTCATCAACAGCTTCCTGCTGGCAGCAGCCTACTGGTGCCGGTGCCGCGATGTGGAGCTGGCAGAGGAGGGCTGGAGCACAGACCCCTTTGTCAGCTGGAAATTCTGCTTTATGCCCTTCAACAATGAAAGCACAGAGCCAGCTGATAAACCAGGCACAGTAATTGTGGTCTGTTAATGAGCTGCAAAGAAGCAGAACTCTGATGTTGGGTGGCTGGGTCCTTAGACACGACAGGAAAAAACATCTCCAGAACTTCATTCTGTGGAAATAAGTCCAGTGTCCAGCAATACTTTAGTGAATATTGCACTGGAGTGCAGGACACTGAGTCCAGTGAGCAGCAAGCACTGCTAGGCCAGGGAATTCAACATCAAATTCCATGTTTAAAAAAAACACTCCTTATATAGGACAAGTTTTCAGTTCAACTTCATGTTTCTGACTAGAATTCTACACTTCCTTTAAATGGAATGATCTCAGGTTTTACAAAATGCAATAAAGTCTTCAAGGTTGGAGTTACAGATGCTGATCTAAGATTCACATGATTTTTTTGAAGTGTATTTTGTTTTTAAAATGTGGATTTTTGTCAGCTTGATGGAAGGTAAGGGTTGCTGTCTGTTTAACAAGAAGTAACTTGTTTTAAAGTTACAATTCCTACAGAAACAGAAACTTTATATGGTACAAAAGCAGTGCAAAATCAGTGCAAGATGGGCGACTTCCACAACCACAGGAGAGCTGCTGTTTCACTGTTTCTTTGCTGCTGCTCCTCTAAGGTACATGAACATATTAAAAATTAAACAATTAGAGCAACAAACATCGAGGTGAGCTGCTATACATAAATATACACCCAAGGTTAAAGAGTGGTTTAAATTTAAATTAAAATATAGCTTATTTTGAAGCCAAAATTACTTTAAAATAGTTAAATACGAAGCGAGACTATTTTAGCAGGGAAAGAATTACTCAGGCTTTTAGCAACAATACTCTCAAATTTCAAATTCTTACAGTTTTACAATGGACTTGATTTGATTTTGTATAAGAGAAATAAATGATACACAACCAAAGCAGACAAATGAAATCAGCATTTATTTCTGAAGCACTAAACTCACAATACAATGTTGTATTGAAAGAGAAACTAAGTAAATGACGCTGTAGGTTGGTTAATTGTCCCCCGGACACACAGGGAACAATGACTTCACACAAGAATACTCATTAAGAAAACTCTGCAGATAACAAAAGGTGCAATTACAAGCAAGTTTAAGCAGCATAGTATAAGGTGCTTTGTTTCAGCATTTGTAGGATGGATTTACCCATTAACAGACAGATTGAAGAAATGTCACTTGTACAGATCGTAACAAATGAGAAAATCTAAAATTCATTCACATGCTAGTTGGTAATAGGAAAGTGCTTCTTCAAAAAAATGATTCTCAAAGTAAAGATCATACTTTTACATAGTTCATTGTGTGCTCTTCAACTGTAAAATTTAAATTTTGGTTAATTTACTTTATTATATATCAATTATAAACATAGATTTGATTGCAGAATTTAATACTACATGGGTTAAATTTTCTTATAAAAGAATATTCCAGTATTTCACTCATTAAGAATACATAATCACATCTCAATCATAAATTAATCTTTGATTTCTGAAACATACCAAAATCTGATTATTTTGATTTATTACTTTACCTCACATAGTGCTTCTTTCACCCATAGTCTGTGGTAAATTTCTTTGAGGTTTCTGTGATGTAATCAAAATGGGACAAGCATTTTTCAGCAGTAGAAAATGGTTTTGGGAGGAAACCTGCTTAAAAGGCCATCAAAAAGGACAGTAAATGATTGAAAACTGAATTTTAAAACTAGTGCAATAAGAGGAGGCAACATAATTTGAAGTGTTTGGCACTACAAATTTCATTTTTTATGATGGAAAGTGTACTTGGAGGAAATTCTATTTCCATGTTAAAAGTAGGAAAGCACATGCAATGTTAACTGGAAAAACAACCCTAAGCAATCACTCCCTGCTCTCTCAAACTAGAATTGCTGTTAGTTAGTGCTGGAGATGCTGTAGGATAAACCATGGCTAAACACAGGGGTTTGACACAGCATTGCTTCAGGTTTTATAGAAACTGAACACCCACTGAAATGGGGCTGACAAAATATTTACAAAACCTAATTCCATTTAAAAATCAGCAAATACATCAAATATAGGAATGCACCAGGCATTTCAGAATCATGAAGTAACTAATCCCTACAGAGTCTGCAGGCAGGGGGAAATTCCTCTTTTAAACACCAAATGAAGGCAGAGCTATTTTCAAGTTCATTTCAGGTGTGTTTTGCATGCTAAGTCTCACCCTTCAGAATCACTAACACGGACAGAACTGGAACTGCAACCAGTTGGGTGAGGCTGCTGACATGTTTTATTTATCAGTGTGGTTCAGCTTCCCAAGCCCTAATTAATGTTTACACAACCCTGTCTGCCCTAACGTACCAGAATTCCTGTAGCTGCTGCAGTGCTCCTAAAGCCACTTGAAGTTTTTAACGTGTTTTACAGGGAATCCACAACATGCAGCCAAAGCAAATATTAATGGATTGAAGTTACATCACTGTTTTACTTGTCAAATTTATTCTTACTTTTTGTGGTAAAGTGCCAAAGAGCATCAACTTTTAGGCTGTCACCTCCATGGAGGAGGCGACAGTGGCACTGCAGGTTCTCCACCAACATGCAAACCTGGTGCCTGAGCCTGCCAAGTGACTATTTTAAAACATATTAATGGTAACTCTCTTTGCAAGCCCACTTTTATCCTTGGCATTCATGGAGGGAGACAGCAGCTGTGCACTGATCTCCATCCCACTGCCTTCCTAACAATTGTGTCTTTTCCCCTGTGCATTTTCATTTTTTTTTTAACCTGGTGCTTCTGGGCAGTCCCAACGCTGGTGTCTGGACCATCCCTCTCTAGAACAGGGTGACAGTTTCACTGCCAAAGAGGACAGAAGCTATGCCAGGAAGGTGGAAGTATCTGAAATAAAAGAATTGCAGATAACCACTGCTGCATCTCCTCTGTACATCACTTCTTGAGCTGTGTCAGCAACTAATGGCCTTAGACCATTCAAATACCTTACAGTCCTTAATTATTATAAGATTATTTGATATTAATGCTAACAACAGCTGAAGTGTTAACCCTTCAAGGGCGACTTCTGTACTTTTCTCATTTAAAGAATCTCTTCCAAATCAACATTGATTTTGATGAGATATTCTATGTGTTTTCAACTCTAAACAGAGTATTTGGCACTCAATGATAAACCCCTTCATCTTTCCCCACATCTTTCCTGGCCAGTACTGTCCAGTCTATAACACAAAGAATACTTGGAAAGGAAGTTGAGTGTGCAGAATCCCTCACTGTCCTCTCCAAAAATGAATTTGCAAAAAGCTGCCAGAGGATGGAAGCATCCTGGCTGGGTGGTGGAGGAGAACACAAGCCTTCCACAGGCTGCCCAGGCTTCACCCACAAAGCAGATCAACCTCAGGAATCAAAGACATTTGTGCTTCAAGTCTAATCCCATGATCAGCACAGGCACCCTTGATTATTACCCAGCAACAACACCACAAGGCTGTCAACAGCCCTTTGTACCAAAGCAGTGCTTTATAAACACAATTAGAGTGCTCCTTCAGTGTTATGTATTGCACTTGAAGTGTTTATGATCACAATTCTATGAATGCACACTCGTGATCAAGTTACAACTACTTCCACATGGAAAAAATCTTTTAAAATCTCATTTTTCTAGCTCCTTACTGTACAGAGTCATTTGGATAATCCAACGAGAACCCTTGCTGGAAGTTTAAAAACTTTTAACTTGAAATCTGTTCATAACACTGGCTCCTAGAACTGTGCTTCAGAAAAGTTAAATCCATGGCTACAAAAGCTGGACTATGAGCTTACTCCATACCTGCAATTACCAGCATATTCATATCTCTGAACTTTGCTTTTCCCCTCCCACTTTGCTGTAGGAGATCAGAAAATACTATCCAACCTTCATGTGAATGAGCAGATGTGTGTTCTAATGCAGAGGTTACACAAACCTACACAGCAGCTTAGGATGGGGCCTTGAGCACATGTGGAAGTGCTGACCACGAGACCCAGGGGACAAAGCAGGACACAAAATGCCCCAGTCCCCAGAGCTGACACCCAAGAGAACAAAATCCCACACTCAGGAACTGAGTGGGGAAGGAAATGTCACATTTCCGAAGAGATGAAGATGGTAAAAACAAACCAGGCTGATTCTCAGGGATTAGGGTGATGTGTGCTCACTGCCCTGGTGCTCAGTCTGTGTCCCAGGCCCTGACTCCATCAGCTCAGACCAGGGAGAGCTTCCTGAAAAACCTTCCTGAAAAACCCACACAGCTGGCACTTGTCCCTTTTTCAAATGTCACCATTTGCAAAGCCATCCAGGGGATGTAACTACATGAAACCTTTCAGGTCTAAATAAACTCTCATGACTGAAGGCAAATTCTTTTAAAATTAATTTAATTTAGGCTCATCTTAAATGAACTAAGCATTAAATGAATTTAAAATTTCTTTCTCCTCACAGTGTTTGCTGTCTGAAACTACGATGCAAGAGTGACTTGAAAATTAATTCACTATGAGCAATTAACACTTTACACTGAAATTATTCATTGATAGCTCTGCTCATACCTGTTCCACTCAGGATTGAACAGGAACGGTGTATTTAAAACAAAATACTCCAAAATATTAGCTTCTCTCCAACTCTAATAAACCAATTTAGGCAAATATTAAAAATCTACCCTGGATTGATTGTTTTGCACAGTCATTATCCACAGCCTAAAACAATCAATGAGAAAATATCAGGTTAATGATGAGAAATATATTTCTAAGTATATGCTAACAGGACATCTCTATACACTACTGGTGAGAAAATAACCCTGCAAGCTTTTATACATGCTGAGTTTTAATATGAGCGGTCTCAGTACAATCAGAACTACTCGTGTTATAAATTATGGGGATGTCTAATTATTTGCAAAACCAGGACTCAACACAGCTGTCACTGAACTCTTTGATCACTCAGAGCTGTAGATTTGTCACTGTGTAAGAAATCTGTTGAGCTCTGGAGGTGGAAGTTCCTGCATGGATATTGTGGTATTGGAATGGAACAGCCATGTGAAACTGGCATTAGCTGTGGCTGCCAGGCCAGGCAGTGACACGCCAGCCCAGCCTCACAACCAACTTCCACTCAAATGACACTTCAATGGGTCTGTACCTGAATATTGCCTTACACTTCAAGATACAGAAATGATGCAAAAGCTACCACAGATCTGCCCAAACAGTTGGTTTTATCCTATCCTTTCCTATTCCTGCCACATCTGCAGTTACAAAGGACTCCATCTGTTCTATGCAAAAGGCTGGATTCCTTTTTGGACAAAGCACAGGTGGAAGTCAGGGGGTAAATACCTGCTTTCACAGGAAAGAAATGGATGCTTGCAGGTCATAAATCTTCTATTTGAAATGTCTCGTTGACAAAGATCTAGCAAAGGCTTTACCCTCCATCAAGAACTTCATTTCTGGAAAAAATATGATGGGTTAATGGATAAAGAATGAATTTACAATGCAGCCTGTTCAAAAACCCTTCAGACACTCTCTGGTGAGCCAAAACAACTGGTACTTTAAGTCAAGCTTCCTCAGGGGAGTGCCCTGCTCCTGCTGCAAAGCAGGGACACTGAGTGATACGAGCCTGATGGATCAGGGGAGGCTGCACACCCATCTTGATCATTCATGTGCAATTCTTTAAAACCCCAAACAAACCCTGAAGCTGAGACAAGTGTCACAGCTCTATTCTATTGGATGAAATCTTGACAGCCACCTTCAGCCCAGTGCTCTGCAATGCAGTTTCTGTTAAGGAGTAGGGGTAGAATGGAGAGTGGTGGAGAAAAAGGAAGGGAAAAAGCCATGGAATGTACCTCCCTTCTGAGCTATTCCTAGAGAAGCTGAAATACTGCAAGCATTACTGTGAGGGGTAGCCTGCAACAGCAGAAGTCTGAATACAGAAAGCAGAATCCCAGGAAATAAAGAGACTAAAAAAGGTTTCTTGTAGACACATCCTGGGGGAACAAGTGTTAAAATATAATTAAAATCTTTACTACTTCTTTTGCAAGAGGGTACAACCTAACGTGTGAGAAAGCCTTGGGAAATGGTAGCATAAGCCTGGGAAAACCTCACCTATCTGAACAGCAAGTGGATATAAAATGTTCTGGAGGACTGTTAGTCTAAGTATTATATTACTTTTTTAAGCAAATTCACAACTTTCCCAAGTAGACTTCAGTTGCACTTGGAAATTCCCAGCCTACTTTCACATACAAGTGTGAATTTTTTTAAAACTGATTTTATTGACACAGCTACACTGGCAAACACTCCCACATACAAGTGCACTTCTATCAGTACAGGTCAGTATAGCTGTGTCTGCTTCTAAGTTCCAGCTCATTGCCAAAATCACTGAAGAAGAAAAAAACTTTCAATATGCATAAGGCCAACATTCTAAACTGTTGCATTCATGAATATTTAAAGCATAACTCATTATCTGTGGCTTTCCCAAACCCAGAGGGAATGTTACATACCAGACAAACAAGACCAGATGTGCTTTACTGGGGTCTGCTCTGAGCTCCTGGCACCTGGCAGTGATTATGGCTGAGCTGGACACAAACACTAGCTGGAGAAGCTCTCCTGAAAACTGTCTAATAAAGCAAAATTAAAGCAGCCATGAAATTCTCATGCATGTAACACTGATTAACTACAGGTCTAAATAAGACCCCTAAGTCCACATTTTCTAGTACACCTTAAGCCATTATCAAACCACATTTATGTATCCCTACTTTTTACATTGCCTAAGAACAGTACAATCAGAAGACACATTAAAAATTAGCCAGTGAGATTTCTGTATAAAAATAATAAAACTTTAAGACAAAAGCCAAAGGATAAATATCTAAGATATCTTTAGTCTTCAGTTAGCTCATCAAAACAGAACATATCCTTTAGAACATATGTTACAGATATGCTACACTGTGTATCTTACAGAAATGCTACAAATGGGAACCCACTGTCTCCATCATTTGAATGTCTTTCAAATGAACATTGGCAAACGTTGGAACTTCAACTGAGAAGTTTATTTTACAACAGTAACTGAAAACAGAAAAAAAACCCAAAAAAACACCCAAATTAGAAAGTGCTTAGCAACTTCCCTCCAAAATAAACTGAGGCATCAATTCATCCTCTAAAGCTTTGGTGCTGTTTGGATAAGAGCTCTCACCACATACCAGCGTGCAACTGCAGTGTGTTGCCCTGACTTGCAGCTTCAGTGGTTAATAAAAAACATTAATAACATCTGTATTAGCAAGCTCTAACAGTTGTAATTAAGAACAATGATTCTAAGGTTGATCTCCAGAAGGTCATGGTAGAAAATGTTAGTGGAAATAAAGCAATAGTCTAATTGAAGGAAAATGAAACACAGATTTTTCTGTAATCCAAATTTACTCTTTAAGGTCATCAGTTAAATAATATACATATTAATCTGTCTGTCACAAACCTGCCTTTTAGCCAGTGTATGTGCATTGACTCCTTTTGATCTAGGGCAGCAGTTCTCAAACTTTATGTCAGTTCCTCTTTTCTTCAGGAATACCGTCCAGCCCCCTGAATACCTCCCTACACAATCATATATTATGCATTAATTTGCATAAAATACAAAAAAATACATTATTTTCAGACACATACACATATTTAATTCAAATATACACAATGACTATCAGCACACGTACCCTTCTTTCCCTAAACAAGAGCTTAGGGATCCAGGTCTGTACATAAGGGGAGTGGAGCTGCAAAAGGGAGGGACAGGAGGACAAAATACATCCATGAACATCTGTGCACAGGTGGTGGGGAAGCAAAGGCCAAGAAGGTGCTGCTGCCTCAGAGCCCAGGCAGCTTCCAAGAGCATCAGTAACTGGGGAAACGTATTTGTTCCATGGAGTGTGAGAGGGAAGATGGAGGGGGACACTAAAATCCCACCACCTGGGTCTGCAGCATCCCAGACAAAATCTCCTGCCAGAGGGACAAAGCAGGGCCCCTGGATGTTTCTCCCAGAGTTGCCAACGTTGGCATTCCTCCTGCTGACCTGCAGCTCCAGGCTCCCTCATGGCAGCAGCAACTGCTCCTGCACAAGCTCTGTGCTTCCTCAGAGCACAGCAAGCACAGCTCACACCGGCCACTGGACAAGGAAAAGGTGCTTGGAAGCTTCCAGTGAGGCAATGGGAATGCACTACAGGGAAAGACATGTTACAAGAGGTATCAAGAAAAAGAACATCTGAGCTAAGCTGTCCCTTCTCTACCCCCAGTCTCTAAAGCAACTTGTCTCAACATGAGCTGGTCCTGGCTGCAGTTTTCAGCCCCTCACACCCAGGCATTTGGGAACCTGAACCCTGAGTGCTCACACACTTCCTCAGGGTCTACTCTGAGCCCTCATTTGAGAACTGCTGGTCTACTTAACTAGCAGCATGTGAAACTACAAACCTAACACTTAATGCCCCCTTAGTGCATAGCAGCATTCAAAGAGTAAAGTAACATGTGCTTCAGTTACCTCTGGCAGGAGTGTCAGTAGCCTGATCATGAGGATTTTGATGAGACATCTACATGGTTTATAGTATTTTACACACTTCAAGAAAATACTATAGTGGCAGAGATGAGGGTAAGCCTACACGAGGAAAACCAGCTGCCAACCTACCCCTTACAAACAATTTGCTCAAGACTAAAACAAACTCAGAGAGCACAACTAAATGCATAGCATTTTACTGGTACTAGTGCTTCCACAGGGCCTGTGGACACTTCTGTTAGTTCAGTCCAAACACTGCTGTATGTGGGAAAAATCTTTCAGAATACAGCAACACAATTTAAATGGTGTCCAGATTGGAGTGGGGACTGGGTTGTTGATCATAACTCATAAGATGAAGTACATGTTGGAGAGTATCTAACCTACCACAGCATATTTCACTTCATGTTTTTCCATGAAAAAATTTCAACTCAAAGCATTACTCAGGCTTTACTATAAACCTATTAGTTGTTGAAAACTACAGAGGACTCCTGGTATAATCAAAGGAACATCTGAAAGTCTTTACGTGGGGAGAGCCCCACCTACTTAACAAAACATCACAGTAACACTCATGCCACAGTGAAGATGTTGGCATATTACTGTCAGTTCTGTCACAGAGAAACTCTTGTTTAAACCTTCATGTTCACCTCCTAGGATTCTTTCAAGGAATTGATACGTGCACAGATTTTCAATGCAGGTCCAAGCTTAATATTCATTGCACTCATTAGGTGATCCTCCTTCAACAAGAGGAGAGCTTGTCCATCAATTTCTTGTGCTCTAAATTCATCTGCAATATCTTGACAACCTAAAGGCAATAAAAAATACGATTACTGGTTTAGAAATGTCCGTTCTTAGATCCAATTATTTTGTCCATACCAGAGCTTTTCAGCTACACATTTTCCAGTGCTCATCCCTTTAGCTTGCTGAAGCTAAATTACATGCAAGAGTTCAATATTATGATGGGAATTCTGAAATAATATGAAAGTAATTTTTACTACAGCCTTTAATTACACTGTATTTATTGAAGAACTACTCATTGGGAATTTCAAGTCCCAGCAAAACCAGAATTTTCATTTCGTTAAGAAGAACAACCTCTCATCATTGGAAGAGATTGGGAAAACAGCACTGAAATAGCAATCAGGAACATAATTCAAGTGGGTTCTTTCCAGCAATAAAAAGATACTATGATCTAATTCTGTAAAAGATAACTATATTATACTGCTATGTGTAGTGAGAACATCCAAATAGCTACAATTCCCAAAAGGAGTTAATTCCACCTATTATGGTGTTACACCAGAGCTAAGGAAACAAAGTTTTGACTTTGGCACAAGATCTCATGCAGATATTTATCATTGTTTATCAGAGTGAATATTCTACATACAGCAGTAACTCACTTCACAAGTGCAACTTTAAACTGGTTGGATCTTTTTTTCCACGTTAAAATCCTTTTCTCAACATGAAACACCAGTCCCAGGCTACTGAAGATCACAACATAAAGAAAAGACTCTACATGGGTTGGACTGCCCCAAGTAACCGAGGGACCCTTTCCACTGAAGGACACTGTGGGAATAAAGGTTCCTCCAAAGATGTTCTGGACATGTGCTGAGCAGAATCAGCCAGTCCTGTCTGGCTTTATGGCAGCTTTGTTAGCTGAATAAATGTCTTCTAACAATGTCCATGAGAGCACTCATTGTCAGTTGTTTATTAGAAGCTTCTTTCCCCCAGCCATAGTTTTAATGGGTTTTTTAATACATTTGTGTTCTCAATCCAGCAGTCTCTCCATCCGTCTCAGAGCCCTTCAGACACACTTGAATTTGTGCTCCACCTCCCATTCCTGATTTCAATTATTCCTCAAGTAAGCTTATTTTTTGGCATTTTTACATTTTCCCATTTTAAAAGTACACTATTATAGAGATATGAAATTACTGTGAAGAACTTTTCTACCTACATGACAGCAACTAATTTCGTATTCTCTTGTGTGTTCAGGCTTAAATTCCATAAAGAATGGATGGCCTGATTTCCTGATGGATTTACAAATGTGCACAAGACAAATGGAAAGGAGATGTGGAAGGACGTATCAACATCCAAACTTGTTGTAACATTCGAAGTTGGAAGAAGTTAGGTTTTCACAAAGAATAAATTTTTCCTAATGATTTGTTAAACAGACCTCATGCAACAGTCAGCTCTGACATCATCATAAAGGTTTTCTCACTGAAGTGCTGACAACAGATAAAACATCTCTAAGTCAAGTATTGGGTATTCCTGGGAAAGGTATCATGGCATGTCTGATTGGAGACCTGGACGTTGTGATTGTCAGACCACACCATTTACAAAGAATCTGGGAGATCAGGAGAAGTTCCTACATTTAGGAACAAAACTTAAACTTAATTGAAATAGGAAACTGGATGTTTGTTGTTGCCAACTTTCTCCTTTAAGCAATTTCCACACAACTTCTTATCAAACTCATTTTTGGAAAAGCAGAGGATGGAAGTTGAAGGTATTGCAGTTCCCTCATCTAAGCACATCTGGGTATATTCTTAAGACTTTTGCAATTGCTTGTTGTGCAACAACTTGGCCAAAAAACAAAAGGGTGGGGAGCAGGTGAAAGGTCATTTATCTTGCAACTGAAGAAAGGAAGAACAATTCTGCTCAGCTTAAGCTGTTTCCAGAAGAAACAGCTAACAGTGTAAGTGTCCTGGACACCGACTTCTCCAAAAGGCTCCAGAGGAACCCAGGAAAAGCCTGACAAGGACACAAGTCCATTTCAGCTACAGACTTCACAGAAAGCTGTAAATGAAAACAGATGTCCCTTATGTTTATGGAGAAGTGACAAATCACCATCTCCTAGAGCATGGCAGATGGCCTGCACAGACTGCACCGAGTAGCTATATAATACAAAATGCCATAATGAAAATCATCAATATTATTTCCTGTATTATTCAAGCTTGGATGTATATGATAAAATATTTTTTCAAGAAAGTGACTTGAGAATATACTGAAAAGAATAAGCTCCAAAATTACCAAAAAAGCCAAATGCAGCAACGTAGCAATAAAAATTCTGGCAGGTTGTGAATACAACTTTAAATATCTATTGAATTTTTTTTAAAAAAAAGTATTTGACAAACTAGGCATTCATATGGAGAGGATTGAGTAATTATAATAAATTTTCATTACATACAAATAAATAGAAGTTTGTTTAAAATCAAAGATCACCTTGCTTACAGAATACAAAAACCTAAACCAGATCCAGCGCCTGGTGAAATATTGTAAAAGTAATGGTTTCCAAACACAAACCACATTTTAAGAATAAAAGTTTTGGTTTCATACTTTCAAGTGAGTTGTGTTTATGTGGCACTTCAATAATTCTAGCACAGGAACTACCATTTATTGAGAGCCTAGGATTAGTTATTGAATTAACTAGAGCCTCAAGTCCATAAAAACAGTAACTGAAAACAGCAGTGACAGAGCTACACTCCGTAACACAGCTCAACTACACAAACAGGAATGATCACATCCCAAACCTAAGGAGCTTTGCTTGTTTCTGCAGCCACCACTGCAGGTTCCCAGAAGCAGACAGTGTTACTGAATTGCAATAAACTATCAGAAGAAAGGTACTTCAAGGATGACTTCTGTCGATTTCAGACATCTCTTACTCAATTCTTTGCCTGACCTACTACAAAAGACTGTCTGTCATAATGCATGTGTATGATTTAGCAGTGAAGATATATTCCTTACAGGTTAATAGCCTAATGGGATTCACCAAAAAATGGTACAGCATTCCAGAAAAAGTAGAAAACTGGGAGCAAATGTAGCTTGGGTTTTAATGGGTAAGCAACAAAAATTCTGGTATGATTGCTACTGTAGAGATCTGCTTTGTTATCTGTAGGGGTTACAGTGTCTGATCAGACAAAATGGCATCCTTGGGAAAAGGTGAGCAGTGAAGTTTTAAAGGTTATGATAGTTAGGAAATGATAAATGTGAAATAACCTGAAGATGACAAAGGTAACTGTGAATATTGAGCTAAAGGAAAGGCTTGTGAACAAGGAAAAACCAGAATTTTTTTTCTAAGAACAAACTGAGACTAGCAGTATGCAGAGTTTCTAGGCAGAAGATCTCTGAGCACAGCTATGCAAAATAAATTTTAACTTTATAGCAGAAACTTGCTTAATTTTTTTAAATGACTTGTATCATGACAGGTCTTCAAGGGAATTAACACTGTTTTTGCTTTTTCTATTGAATAAGCAGAAAGGGAGGAAGGAAGAGTAGAAGGAACAAGTGAGGAGGGAAGAGAGCAGTGTAACAGGGAGGAAGTGCGTCTGATCTCTCTACTGACCTCTTGAGAGAAGTCAGACTGAAGGAAGGAACAGCTCTAATCTCCATCAGCTGGGATGCAACAGCAGAAGTGGGACTAGTTCTATCAACATGGGATTTGTGCTGAAGGAACAAGCAAGAGGAAACAAATCACATTCCAGTCTCTATCACCAGCTAACACTGCTGCTGTTACCACACCACCTCCTCATCACAGTGCTGCTATAAAGCAAGGAACTTCATCGTTAAAGCCAACAGAAGTTATTGCCCATTCCATACCAGGCAGAGAACGTATAAAGGCCCAAACTTCATCGACAGTCCACACTGAGGGGTCAGTTTGCACCACTGGTAAGAGGTCGATGCTCTCCGGCATTTTGCGCATCCTCAGCTCCCGGAGCTCCCGTTCCCTCTCCCGCTCACTCTGCCTCCGCAGGCGTGTGGTCATGGCTGTCGGAACAGAGTCTTCATGAGGAGCCAGATCTTCTTCTGCAGATGGATAAGTAATTGGAAGCTGGAAAATGCAGTAACTACAGTATTAGGCTTTATTTGCAATTCCCAAAGCAGTGCCATAGTTTTAAGCAAATATTCCACAGACCTGTCTAAGAAAATGATCTCGTGACGCCCCCTCAGGGCCGCTCGGCCGACGCCCGCGTCGCCCAAGACTTTGGCTATCTGACTTCCGATTCCAACGACTGGTCTTGTCTGATGGAAACAGCCCAAATTTCTTAGTGCAACTAAGGCTGTGCCTAAAGAAGTAAGATATATTCAATAATGCACTAGTGGTTTTTTTGGACTGAATTCAATTAAGTAACCATAAAATCACAGTGTTGTACAAATGCTGCGTAATTACAACAACAGCTGTCACAGAAAGTGAAGAGAAAGGTACCTCAAAGGCCATTCAAAACCTCATCTCGTCATGGGATCAAGTACATCCAGATTACCCCTGGAAGACGTCTGTCCTTCCCATTCTTAAAATTTTCCATGATAGAAATAACTTTGCATTTTATGGCATAGTACAGTTCTGCTGTGAAATGTTGACTAAAACCTAAAATCACATTGTATTTTCTGGTTCCATTTTCTCTGCCTAGCCGATACCCAGTCAAAGGAGGAAAGAGGCAAAAATCCCATATTAAGATTAAAGGACTAAATCTCTTCAAGATTATTTTCCTGGTGATGTCCCAAGAAGTACCAAACCAAAAATACATATTCCCACTACCTACATGGGAATGCAGCAGACACATGAGAAAGGTCATGTCCAGACACACTGATGCCAAAAAAGAGCTAAGTGACAACTACAAATGGGAAACTATTCCCCATTTCTAAAATTTATGGTATTAAACATCAACCTTCCAGCTGTTGTAATGGAAGACTTTGCATTCAGATGTTGACTTGCTCTCTTAACCAGGAGAGATTAATCCATTAACTAGATAATGATAAACAGTAACTACATAGAGTTACCTTTTGGCACAGGATGTGGAGCAGAATCTTTTTGACCGCAGAAACTTATTGGGATATCCCATTTTTCCACAAAATTCACACTTCAGAAGATCATTTTCAATTTCATCCAGTGTCTCTAAAGAAGGAATGAGGAATAAAGTCAGTTTCAATGACATAAAATTATGTTCACATCTCTCACCTCAAGCAGGCAAAAGATCTTCAAAAGATTCGATTAAATACTTTGATTAACAGACAATTATGCAAAGCTACTCAAGTCATAGATTTCATTCTGTCTAGAAAAGATCTTGAGTAAACTGAACCTTAATGAACCTTCAATTAAGTTATTCAATGAACTTAATCAGTTTTTGTTGAATTTCAAGCCACCCATGAGCAGGTCTGCCCTCAAACATAGCAAGCAATTAAAAAAGAAGGGTTACATTCCTCATGAATTGCTTCATAAAGAGTTCATTAAGAGAACCAGGCCTTCCACAGTCTAAATGCAAACTCTTCCTGTAATGACATAATGAATTAACCTGTTAAAGTATTTGCTTTGAATGAGCAGCTACAACCTACAACCAAAGGACTTGTGAAAGCAAAGAAAACATTGAATCTTGAATATACATAACATTCAAAAAAAGATAAGCTGCATGCAATGAAGAAAAGGATTATGGCGTCTGCTGACTTCAAGCTTATTGCTACAGAGGATTTTTTGTTACTGGTGAGGTGAGGTGGCCCTTTTCCTGCTCTACAAAAAGCACTAGTGCAGCCAAGAGCTGGAAATATTGAGAAGGGTATTTGAAGGGTGTTTGTACCACACACACAATCACACCCTGGTTTACTATCAGAAAATCTCCTCTACTCAACTTCTGTGTAAGTGGATGTGTCTCAATGTTGGATGTTTCCTACCAGCTCATCTAATGAATAGCTACAAATTCCCTACATAAACCTAACACCAGCTGTCAGGAACAGTAACTAACCCCAAAACTATGAGTGTTTGGATAATTCCACAAAACAGACAAGCTGCCTGAAATCTGAGACACAGCATAGTGTTAATACTGAAAAGAAAATTGAATTAACATCTAATGAAACAAATAAGGACAAAACTGCTGCAGAGAATTTTGATATGGAAGAGGGAATAGAAGAACTGTTTTAAGAGAATGAAAGAAAGAGTTGCATTAAGACTAAATTTAAGCAGATCACCAAAACAGCTCTGGTGCAAGAAGGATACAAGCTGTGGGAAAGAAAACCCAGGAGTGGGTAAAAAGTTCTGAACTTTCAAATCTTAGATGAATTTATACAAAAACGTGTTCGCAGAATAACTTGTGTTTTTCTGGACCAGGCCACAGTTTGATTCTCATTTCATAGCATGCAGAACTGGAGTGGGGAAATGGGCATTTAAACAAAAACTACAAACCTTCTGCAATCATATCCTCTATCTCTGTGTCTGATGAGTTGTCTGCATGTTTTGTGTTCTGCAAGTCTGATTCAACACACACCACACTCATGATCTGACCCTCCACCAGCAATCTCTTCTCTGCGGGCTGCTCCACCAGCAAAGATGAACGACTGACCTGGTGCAATAAAAGCAAAGCAACAGCGAGTAATTAACATTATTCACAACAGTGAATAATTAAAAACAGTATTTGTGACTTAACAGTTGTAACTGAGAGAATAATCAGTTTCTACTTCCTATCAATGAAGCGCAATTATATCATGCCAAAGCTCATTTCTCAAACAAATTAAGACTCACTCCTGCTCCTGCTCTGCAGAGATTGCAATTATATTTAACAAAGGAAGGAACACATTATATGTGAAATGAAGGAATGGGAAAGTGAGATACACATTAAATTAGTAAGACAGATTTCAAATTATCAGTTTGTGATTTAAAATTTTTAACACTAATTACACCTAGCCCAGTTAAGAGCTTGCCAGTGCTTGAAAAAACAAATTGTAGCATTTTAGAATTTTAACACAGACTCAGCTCTGAGGTTTAAATTAAGGTATCACTTAAATTGAGGGATCTAGGAGGCAGACAAATGTAAGAAAGTTATTCCAAATGGTAGCCTAAACCCACTCTCTGTAGTTATCTCCAGATACAGCCTACTACTCAAGTCACCAATCAGTGGAGAAAAGGTCAAAACCAACATCTGAAACGTAATTCAAGATCTAAATATCTACAAGTCACAACATCATTCTTACAAAGAGTTAATTTCAAAGATTAGCAGTTAAAAAATTCCTAGCAACTTCTGGACTTACAGGGAAGGGCTCCAAGCCCTCCTGAATGACAAAGCCTTCGATGACGTGGGTCAGGATCTGGGGTTTAACAATAGCCTGTGGAGGTTTATTTTCTAGGCTGGGAATGCTATTGGGCATGGATGTGCTGTTGCTCCTTGTCGTTGCTGCTGGAAGCAAAAGAGGTGGTGGTGGAATAGAGGCATGGGAAGGATCAGATGGAGATTTAATTACTGAGGCACTGACTGATGATGTCACTGAAGGCAGTCCCCCATGTTCTGCAAAAAACAACAAAACATGTTTTATCACTTATGTCCAACCATTGGCTCAGAATCTGGAAGTAAGAGGTGATAAATCCCCAAGACCCATCTCTGCATCCATCAACCCCTGGCACAGACTCTTCCCTGGGCTTTATAGACTCCATTTTTAAAACAAGATGGTTTATCACGACAGACTATTCCACAAACACGCCCTCCTCATGCAAACATTTTCCTTTGCTCAGAACCTGCTAACTACAAACATAGTTGGCCATTAATTACTTACACAAATCACAAACCCAAGAGCTAGCTTAGTTTGGCATTTGTCCTCACCTGACAAAGGATCTTCTGAATTAAGAGCCTCTCCATTGCCCAAGGTTATGGCTGGTGGGGACAGGGTGGGTGGTGTAGGTGTCCTTGCCATGTGGACACAATCTGAGTCCTCGGGCATCTCCTCTTCACACACATTCTCCACTTGGTAAATCTGCATCCAACAAACTATTGCTTTAGAGAGATTTCCATTCTATCTTAACACCTTAAAAGAGTTGCATAAATACAGTTTAAAAAAAATAAATTACCAGTTCAAATATGTTAATCTTGTAATAAAATACTAGTTCCCAAAATGCATACCAAACAATGAACTGAGGACATCACAATATCTGTGACAGTAAAATTATTTGTTACAAACAGCAACACACAAAGAAGCACAGTTCTGTAATCAAACAGAGCAGAGAACTTGACTTTTTCAATATCTCATGTGTATAGTTTACTGTTATTTTTATTTACACATACATTTGATGTTATTTAAATACATCTGCAAAATGCAAGTTTAATGACAAGTCTGAAAATTGTTCTCTTACACAGCAGTGTAATCAAGCTGAGTATTTTGGAAGAGTACACCAAGACTATCAAGCATTAGTAGTTATAAGAGATTTTCAGGTCTCTCCCTCAAAAGTATTGAAATAAAATTTGCATAAATCCCTGACAGTCAGTTTAGCTGATTAAAATGTAAAACACCACCCTGCCAAAAGCAAACCTGGCTCCTACTCTTTTGCCCAATTTCTCCATGAAATACCAGAGTTGGGATTATTACCCTCTTAAAATAAATTGAAAATGAACAGCACCCCTCCCTCCTTAGCCTGTTGATAACCTCAAAAAAAGCTAAAAGAGCTGCTGATTCTTTTGCTCAACTTAATCTCATCAGCATTTTACCACTAAATCCCAGCAACACCGTCTTAAATGTCAGCCTTATTTGCATATAGTTTTATTTTCCTGATTTTAATCCAGAGATTGAAGGCAAAACCTTCAACTACAAACTGCAGACATCCAAGACAAACACTGAACCAAATTAAATGGTGGTGGATGGGAACTGCCAAAACAGCATCAAAATTCCCCTGTTCTTTTATGAAGAGGATATTTTTAATGTTGGTACAAAAGTAATTACCCAGAAACCTATCATCTTAATAATCTGATATGTGCCTTCCATCTAGTATAGATTGTTCCCCTAATCAAAATCTATTTGTATTGAGGTAAAAGTTCACAGGCCTCATGTCACATTTACCAAAATTCTTTATGTAAGCACTGTCATATATTTACTTACTTTTTTTTAACTTCAAATACATTGTAATTTCTTTAAGAAACAAGATTTTAGATCTTAAATTTACACTGTCAGGATTCCTGGTTGATACTCTTGACTGATGATCCATTACAAAAAGCCAATTTAAAAAACCCCAAACCAAAACATGAAACAGAAGAAAAATGTCTACTGTTTTCTTAAAACTCAGTTCTGTAATCAATAGGTTTCTTGTCCTCTGTCTAGCACCTGATTTAGGTCCCTTTGAAGTCAATGGGCCAGACTCACAGCTCTGGAGAAGCGCAGGGAAAGAATAAAGGATGCAATGTTATCACTCACCACTGGAGTTTCAATCGGAACTGACGGCTGCACCTGCAGATTTACCGCGACGGTCTGCGGCGGCGGAAGAGTTTGAAACGGCAGCTGGACCAAAGCCTCTGCAGCAGGAAGTTCTTCCTCAGAAACCAAAGTGTTTTGAACCAAAACCTGGCCCTGGGACAGAATTTCAGGCTGCACTTGTAAAGACTGCACAGACTGCAGGGGTAGCGGTTGAATCTGGGTTGAGGATGCCGAGAGCTGAGGCGGAGCTGCCAGAGGGATGGGAGCGGACTGCAGGGCTGGGTACTGCTGGTGTGGCGTGGAGGACACGAGCTGCTGGCCCGGGGAAACCAAGCTGGGCGGCTCCACGGCCCCGATGTGCACGGCGGACGAGGGCGGGAGCGGCAGGTGCGGCGGGAGGCTGAGCGGCTGCGACGGCCGCACGGGGTTGGCGGCAGCCGCCTGCGGAGCGGCCGGCTCGGCCTGCAGAGCCGCCGGCACCAGGGAGCTGGCCTGGGACTGGATAAGGGCTTGCGGGTGGATAATGATGGTGGGTGACTGGCTCGGGGAGTGGGACGGCGGAGGGGACACCACCACCGACTGCTGAGCTGACTGCGATGGGGTAGGAGAGAGCGTGAGAGGCGGAGGATGGATGTGGAGAGGGGAGCAGTGGGACTGGACGCTGCCGGGAGCCGGAGGCAGCGCGTGGCTGGGGAGGGGCAGACAGTGCTGGGATGGAGGCGGCTCCTGGCCCGGAGGAGTCTGGAGTGCGATCGGCTGGACTTGCTGCTGCTGCTGCAGGATCAGCTGATGATGGGAAATCTTTGGAGGTGGCGAATGAAGCGGGATCTGCTGATGTTTTACTAGAGAATGAGGTTGCAATGGAGAATATGAAGCTGTGAGGGAAGGGAAAAAAGCGACAATTAGTATTTATTTCTTCAAGTTCCAAAAATATTATAAAATAGTTCAAAATTCTCACTTTAAAGATCAGCATAATTTAACACTTCCAGTATTTGTTTAAAAATATCTTCTTCGACAGCACACAGAACACAAGAACAATTTATTAGGGGAGTATATCAATTTCCAAAGCAAAATGCAATGCAATGCAGCAATGAATAAATTAATATGGCCATGCTTTTTACATATATGTACTTTCTACAAAGAAGTACCTAAATCTTATCTTTTTGCTGCTAGGTCTAAGATTATTGCTGAGCCAGCCTTATTTAAGAATTTCACACAACTTTAAATGGATTTAACCTTTGCTTAGAAACAGACTGGAAGAGAAATGATAAGCACAACAGGATTTGCTGATAACTGTTAAGTTAAACTCCAGATACTACTATGTTAAGAAACTAAATAAAATTCCAAGAGTTTAGTAGAAATTTAAGCCATTGAAAGCATTTGCCTGAACTTCAACACAGTAACTGAGAGGCACAAACCTAAAAGCAGTGCAGCTTCCAGAGAAATCACGTCAGCTTGAAGTGAGCCAGTGACTCACCAGTCACTTCTTACAGCACATACACATTTTCCTCCACATGCAAACCTCTTCTTGCTTTATCTTGTCCACTTGAGAAACAACTCATTTATGTAGGTTTTCTAATTTCCTCTGCTACTAAGGATAGGTTTTTTTCTTACCAACATGAGTTTCGAGAGCATTAGGGTTCAACACCTCCAGAATGTCTGCCTCCAAGTCCCACTCTTTCTCTAAAAGCTGTCATTAAGCCAAGCTACATTCCACAGAATTCAGGCCAATTGTCAAGACTACCATCACTTTTTCAAAAAACGAAAGCTAAGATGAAAATCTGCTTCATGCAGTGTAAGTGCCTCTCTAACCAAGTGCAGGTTATTTTGATGTATCTCAGTACAAAATACTAAAATTCTGAGCATTGTTGCCTATGGGTTTATAAAAGTACTTGATAGAAGAACATTCTCATGACACAGACGACACATAAAAGAAACAAACCACCAATAAAATGCATTTAGATGGGAACAAGAGGCTTGAGGTGGTTTCATCCCCCATTTTGCTGCCCAGAGATGGGATAGCATGTCCTGACAACGAACACACAGAGAGAGACCAGGAATGAGAATGATGTTGGTGCTGTGACTCAACAGGGTATTGCAGTTGCTATATTGTGATTTGAGAACATTCCTGCCTCTGCTTAATCAAAATCCCATGCAACATCCAATACCAACAAATAAGTGAATTTACTAATAAAATTTGAACCCGTTCATGTCAAACATCTCTAATAACACAGAGAGCACTGAACTCTGACAGAACTGTGATACACAAACCAGTTTCCTATGGCTGCACAGTGATCCCACCTGGTGTGATTAAGTGGTGTATGCTGGATGTCCGTGTGACCGGCGGGCTCCGGCACTCCGGGGCGGGGCTCTCGCCTTTCCTATTGCTCTCGGAGGGATCTGGCTGGCTGCCCTTGGAGCTGCTGACAGCTTTACTGGGGCACAGGGACTGGCTCTGACTGCTGCTCTTTGGTGGGCCATTCTGGGAACTTGACAACACACCCAGCTTCTGACTGCGCAACGTCAAGTTCTGAACCTGGGGAATGAGCAAAACATGAAAAGATCCAAACTCTATAAATAGCTGTGATAAATATCAGGCAAAAACAGCAAAAAAAAATATTACATTTTGTAATGCTTCTCATCCCATGTGATCACAAGAAACTAAAAATCTGCATATCAAAGTATCTTTAAAGCCATAAAATTTAGAGAAGGATAGATCTTTATTACTTCAGTGATAAATACAGAAATCTTTTTTCCCTTATTGGATTTTTAAAAGAAATGGAAATTGTTAATTAATTTGAATTAAAACTTTCATTTTTCTCTTTTATTGTGCCTTCAAAGTAAGTGACACAAGGCATCTTAAGCAAAGGCAATTTTACTTTTACAGACACTGCAGAAGTGCAGTGGTCTTTGAGTGAGACAGACCAACATAAACCAGAGCCTTGGGTGGTCAGTGGGACCAGAATCTTCTCTGCCATGTGTGTGCTCACAAAACTGAGACCTTTGTTTCTATATTAACCTCCAAGTTAACCAGTATTAACCTCCCTTCTGATCATGACACCTCCAGATGTCACATCAGACAAAAGGTTTGCTTTCTGAAATGTAAATCAGTCAGGGATCATTTTCACTGAAGTCTGTTATACCACACCCAGATTCTGTGCATAACGATCCCAGATCTCCAATCCTACGTGCAGAGCTAAAATATCATTTTCAGGGATAATGCCTACCCTTGTAGCACTAATTTCCATCATCTTTTACATGAAAAAGAGGACTAATTATTAACACCGTTCCCTATTTTGATTACATAATCTCTTTCTCACTCAACAGTTAGTATGAGTGTGATGAAAAACCAGTTTACATCTCACTTCTCACTGCTCTGTGTGTCACCACAGGACACATTCAAACCCAAGACAATAGTGCTTGCTTTGTCACTGGCATGCAGGAGGCATTTGCTGCCATCCTGCCCCAGTGGGGACAAATCCTTCAGCACACTTTCACAGGTGACTCAGCTGCAGTTTGAGCCACCCCAGCAGCTCATCTGCTCTGGGGTGAAATTAAAGCAAGAAAAACTAAAGCACAACATTTCTTTACTTTTCAGTTCTGTCCCACTCGATGGAGCAGACCTTTAGTAAGTTTACACAAGCTCACCTGAGTAGCTGCAGACTGACAGGAAGATGAGGAGGATGAGGAGACAACAGGAATGTCAGACTGGACAGCAGCCACAGTGGTCGCAGGAGTAAAAATAAGCTGTTAAGCAAGAAAAAAATACACAGTAACAGACTGAAAGTTTTAATATCTGTGAAAGAAATGCAGTATCTTAAAGAGATACATAATCTACACATACTTATGTACAGCTTCTAAGATTTACTTTTTTTACTTATAGATTAATTTTAAGAACTATTTATCATGGCAATTTTAGTAAAGAAAGAAAATAATAGAGAATGGAAACAAAAAAAAAAAGGGAATAATGTAAACCAAATATAATAATATATTTGTTCTGCATATTGAGAAAAATCTTTGAGATAAATAAACATCTATTAACTTTTGTACAAGCACTCAAGAGGACTTTCCCTTCAATACTACCAATTAGTGAAAAAAAAACCAAACCTACAAAAGAGCATCCTAATATTTACTGTATTTAAGAAAGAGAGCTTAGATCTTCCAATAGGGACAGACCAAAGCCAAACTCTGCAAGGACTGTGATCAAAACTTACCATCTGAGCTCGTAGATACATTTGAGCCTGGCTTGCACTCAGGGTGGGAGAGGTGCTGCCCAGCAACATCGTCTGTTGGGTGATGCTGCTGCTGGTGGTGTTGGAGGTCTGAGAACGGCTTATTATCTGTGCAGGTGTAGGAGAGGTGGAGAGGTTAATCTAAGGAAACAAAAATATTGCTTCTGTCATGGAAATTCCATCACCCTAGGGTGTAAAGCCAGAAAGCCCTCGGCAAAAATGGCAGGGGCAGTTGGAATCTCTGAACTGTGAAGATATCAAAAAGACATTGAGCCAATCATCACAGAATTGGATTCTGGCAAGATTGTATGTTTTTATTCTCAAACTGTAAGCAACCACTTTGCAGTAAATGAAAATAAGCAGTTAAGAGTATAAACAATGATATGAAGTCTGAAAAATATACCTCATAGAAATACACATTTACTGAATATGTAGAATGAGATTTCAATATTTTAAGAAAAACACCTGAACTTCAATATTGAAGATCTTTAAGTGTTTATATTAACTGCCTGGACTGGCATCCTCTATTATGCAACCTGATCAGGACACTTCTTTGTGCCACCACCTATGGACTTTCAATCCTCATTTCACGTGTGCACACTGACAAATGACTGAAGACTAAAACCTTTTCCAATTTCATATTAAATGCTCAAGAACCACTCTTTAGCACCTTCTTAAAAAAAAAAAAAGCTGTTGTGTCTTTGCTTTTTCTTTTTTTCTCTAACCAGTCTAACAGAGTTAAGTGCCCAGCTCTTTTTCATCACTTACTTAAAAGATTTCCTTGAAAAACCCCAGCCCAATTATTTTGTTAGTTTAACATCAGACATCTTAATAGACTTCCCCTCAGAAATTTAATGAATAAATGGTTTTACTTCTAACAACTGTAAGCCAAGCCAAGCTATGAGAGCTTAAAAAAATACACAGTTAAATCACTGAAGCTATGCACTGGAGTCATGAACAGCTTGAGGGTGTGATTAATAAGCAGAATGTTTGTAGGACTAACAAATCCTACTTCAGACAACTCTAAAACTGTACAGAAGAGACTGTGCATGTCTGACAATGGCACTTAAAGAAATACAGCATGAACTGAACACAGAGCAGCTCACAACTGAAACCTGAGCACATGCCTAGAATATGGGAAGTGAAACTGCAAAAAAGATGAAGGAGAAAAGATGATAATAAATAAAAGAATGAATGCTATAAACATTTAATCCATTTCATAAATATATGTGAGCATTGACTTGGATTCTTTAGATTTAGTGCTATTTAGTCCCTGATACACAGTTATGACTTTCACCTACAGTATTGCCCTGAATAAAGAAACTATTGTAGAAAATCCAGTAAGAAATCATGTAAGAGATGAGAGCTCAGGGAGTGATTTCTGCAGGAGTTTGAACAGTCACTGGTGCTTGTGGAGTGAGCAGCTGCCCCTCAGAGCACCAAGAGGGGTCTGGGGAAGCCAAAACTGGCCACCAACAACCACACAGAGCACCCAGCACTTACTACTGAGTCACCATACTACTGCTCACTGTGTCTGTAGTATTAATTTTAACAATACAAACTGAAATGCTCTGAATATTTTCTGGTTTTCCCTAGAGCCATATAAGAACCAAGCAGGGCTGGGAAAGGAGGGAGGGCTTGGTGCAGTTACGTACCGAGGTCTGCGACATGCTTGACTGCTGAGTGACACTCCCAGTGGGGGAAGTACATTGCCTCCCACCTGACAGGCTTGCCTAAATAGCAAGAATATGTGTCAAATAGTGAAATCAGAAAGTGCTTAAGTGATGTTCATTTTATTGCATAAACCATCAGAAACAGCCCTCTCTACCTTTACCTTTCTCTGAGTTAACAGTAAGATGCTTTGCTCAGTGGAAATAGTTTTCTGTAGCACTCTGCACTATGGAATGCTACCTGCAAGGTGCTAAATTCCTTGAAGTCCTATCAAATTTCAGGCATATAATTCTTTCAGATCAAGACTTGAAGAAAAATGATCAGAGGTGAAGTCTGCCAAACTGCTAATGATGGAGCTAAGTGATCACCTCACTACCTACAATGCTCATAACTTAAGATATCATAAAAAATCGTAATTATTAAAACTCACGTCATAATTTTATTGTGATTTGAATCTTCTAAAAATAAAACAAGCTTTATAAATGCTGTAAAGAACAGCCTCATATTCTGGAATGGTAACTTATATATGCACATCTAGTGTCTATCACAGGCTGCTATTCCAGCCCTTCAGATGAATAACAGGGACAGTGATTTAGGTTTCTGCAGGAACAGAACCAAAACTTCTCAGCCTTTCCCAACCTGATTTTCTTTGCTCTATCTCGGTAATTGTAAATCCACACAGAAATCCATCGCAACGAAAAAAGACAAATCAACGTGTTACCACAATCCAATGAAAAAGGTATAGAAGAAAAAGCCAGAAGCAAAAGTGAGTCAGCCCAGTTCTGACATCAAACAGCCATATCCCTGAGGTCTTTAACTCCATTTAGCATTTCCCTGTGTAAAATCATTAACAACCACCTCTCTCTGCAAGATCATATTCTCAATCCAAGGCCAACTGAGGTCAAAGGAAATCTTGCCACGGCTTTAATTCAAAATGGGTCTCCTCCAGTGATCACTGATGTTAAAAACTGTTTCAGATATGAAATGTCATTTACCTCCTACATTTTCACACTCAGGGTTAAACTTTAATTTTGCCATTACTTATAATGCAGCCAGATGTGAGGCAAAACACACTAAGATGCCAGATGTTCACTGTTTTTTATTTCACTAAGATACAATGCCATTCACTGCTTCCCCCACCAACTTTTAGAGAAAATCATGGGATGAAGATTGAAGTCTATTTTTAATATTTATTTTATTACTGCTTGATGATTTTCATGATGCATTATAATGTATGCAATAAAGCATGGAATGGTTGCCTACTGGAGCATCTATACCACCGGACAAAATCCTCCAAACAGTTTGGAGGATGATACAATTTAAAATAACAACATCATTAAAATATAAAATGAATTCTCAGGAGGCATTAAGCTCAGGCACTTAAGCTGTTATTACGTTTGACAATGGCTGTAGCCCTGCTCTAGATAATACACAGTTCTTTTTCAGCAATCTTCACTCTCACCTGTGGAACAGTTGCCAGACTCTGAAATTGGGTACTGCTTAAATGCTGCTGCTGCAGAGCAGCAGTCTGCAGCATTAGATGCTGCTGTTGGGCTGCATACATCTGCTGGAGGTACTGAGCAGCTGAGCTAGGAGGACGATGCAAGGCCTGCTGAATAACCTGTGATGAATCAGTAGGTAATTAATTACAATTACAAAGCACACACCATGCTGACATGATGTTGAAGTTTACCCTTACAAGGAAATACAACCAAATAATTTTTTTCACACCAATTATGTAACACTGAACTTGTTCCCTCGCTGTTCTTGACCAAGTCACAGAGTATTGTCAACATCCATCAATATGTTCACGTTCTCAAGGACAGCCTGACAATACAGCATCACCCCCAACACATCATCCCAGCCTCTCAGCTGCCTGTCAACACATCCTACATCATGTTCTGCTTTTTGAAAGATCAGACTAGTGTGTGAGAAACCCAATTATCCAACACAACAGAATGGACTGTACAGAGTTCAAGGAGACCTAATTTCAAGAACAGTAAGAGGGGGCTGGATCCCAAGTAGCACTTACACCCACACAAATACCTTGGATCCCTCTAGTCAACCTTGGTCAAACAAACAGCTTCATTTTGCAAAGGTTTATCTTAATAATCTGTACCCTCAGCAAGCCATGAGCAAACCAAACTTTCTATCATAGCATTTCCCCCTTCCTTATTTGGGAGACAGGCCTATCCTGAACTATCCTTAGGAGGTCTGAGACCCTCCAGTAAACATCTCCTGAAAACCAACAATCCAGCTATTGAAAGAGACAACAGCAACTGAGAATTAAGTTAATCCTGTGTAAAGCACTGCACCATGCCTGTGTTTGGAGCTGTGTACAGGACAGGGAGGAAGCCCCCAGAGCCCAGTACCTGGACAGCATGTCTGTCAGAGCCGCTGTAGACGGAGATCTGGGGCAGCGGCGTGCGGGAGGTGGAGGTGGTGGTGACGGTCGTTGTGGACGCAGAACACGTCGTCGTGTTGGGATCATTCTCCATCGCTGTGCAGCTCCTCCAGCCTGGCACAAGGGACACACAAGTGGTTCACAAGCAAGGCCAGAACACGCCGATTTTAATGCAAAAAAAAAAAAATGTTTTGCTGAGACAGAAAAATGGACACTTCTCAAAAGGTAAGTTTCACAGAACCATGAAATGGTTTGCGTTGGAGGGACCTTAAAGACCATCTTGTCTCACCCCCTGCCATGGCAGGGTCACCTTGCAATACAGCAGCTTGCTTCCAGCCCCATCCAACCTGGCCTTGAGCAGAGAAGGGGCAGCCACAACCTCTATGGACAACCTGTGCCAGGGCCTCACCAACCCTATAGTAAAGAATTTCTTCTTAATATCTAATCTTAGTTTGCTATTACTCGATGCGATCTCTGGAGAGATGTAGTTATATTCTTCTAAGATCCATCAAAAGTGGCAATAAAGAACTAATTTAGGAATATATCCAAGATTTCCAGCCAGCTACACAGCACCAGCACCATCTCCCTCACCCACAAAGCCCAGGACTGAAAATGCTGTCTGACTCTGGACACTGAGCAAAACTTGCTCTTGGCAAAAATCACCAGTGAAATGCTCTGCTTGGGGAGAGGGGGAAAAGATAAAGGAAAAAATCCTTTTACCAGTAATACCTCAAGAATACAGCAAGAACCAAGGAAGAAACTATCTCTTTAAGCACCTCAAATGACCCTCCCCAGTCTTATGCGACCTCCCTCTGTTGCAGAGCACAAAATGTCATCTTCATAACTGAAATGAATCACAAACCTCAATATATACTTATGGGGGTGTTTACTGCAGTTTCTTTCTCAGTCTTTATATTATGATTAACAGGAAATCTCATAGTAGCTGTTTACTGCATTCCAAAGGACACCAGGAAAAGGGAGGGTTGAGAAGATGTGTTTCATTCTTACCATAAAGAGGGGCTCAGAGAAATAATCAGAGAGAGCTGCAGTGTACTAGAAAAAAAGCAGCTTTGCCAAGTTCTTAACAAACCGCCCATTGGATGCTGCATCAAATGGGAACATAACCAGGAGTTTCAACTCACACAGCTGGAAGCAGAGCAGGACACTGCCAGGCTGCCACCCTCACCTCCCAAAACACAACTACTCTGCACAGGGCTGCACATGATGCTGCAGTTCCTGGGGACCTGCAACAACTGACCTGTAAAACATACATGATCACCTAAAGACCTCTTGCCTACCCTTGTATTGGACACTTGCATGGACTTTGCCATCAACGAAAATTCGTGGCAATCAAGGATGCTTTAAAAGCAGAGGTCCCTGCTTTTAGAACTGAAGAAAAAATACGATTTGTTGTTAAAAATGCAGGTCTGTTGTGCATTACTGATACCACCTGTGTACCTACATCAGGACACACATGGGGTCCCACTCCAACTGCAACAAACCCAGTATCATACCTAAAACCACTTTACACTAATTTCACATGAGAAGTATTTAAAAAAAAATCCTGTCTCCTCCAGTGGACATTAAAACCACCTGAAAATATTTACAGCTACAACTTGGCCAGCTACTTTTTACAGAGTTATGCAACCAGTTAAATTAGCTTAAAACAACATTAGATGTCTCATTTCCCTCCTTCTCGGCCACGTTTTTGCTGTGTTATAAGCAAGATATGTAACATATACCACTCAGTAACTATTCCATCACAAGTTTACTCCATGAGAGCTGTTAATTGTTTCACTCAAAATTATTTCCAAAATAATATTGTCATTGCTGAAGTTGTTCTCACAAAGGATGTACAATGAAAAAAGGATGCACAGTAAGGAGCTGCTAAATTTTTGCTCAGCATCTCCGTCTGTCCGACGACCTCACCTTGTGCAGGCATCAGATGCTAACTTATAAAAACATTAATTTTGTTTAATGATGAAGACCTTACAATGATGCTCCCTGAGCAACTTTAACTCAAAACTATCTCCGTAATGCAAAGTAAGTTTTAGAAAACACACTGACTTGAAACAACCACTACGCATTTAAGTGAGCCCAAAATACAAAAGCCCAAAGAACAAAAAACTATATTGAAAATATTTATTTATTCAAGCAGTAACAGTACAAGACACCACATAACTTCAAGTTACAGTGTGCATAAGGTAAATATTCTAAAGTTTTGTTTCCTTATACCTTTCTTGGTCACAGCAACCACCTGAACTAAAAAGGTACCTGCTGTTCTACTTCAATTAACAAACCACCCTCACAGTGGACACAAGAATACCATTATTCACGTTTTGGAAAGTTTTGGTAAATGCCATGGTAATAACAAACCCTGCTGACAACCCACAACCACAATCATCCACAACCACATGCTTTATTCTTTTTTTTCTTTTTTCACAACCTCTCCCTGCAACTCCAAGGGGACAAATCACAAAAAACCCCAAACTAAATAAAATTTTCCTCCAAGTCTAACCCCAACAGGCATTTCGCTGTTTGACAGGGGGCTCCGAAATAATAATAAAATAATAATAATAACGAAGGTATGCTCTGTGGGACTACACCCCACAGCATGTGGAGTTCCTGCCCCGCGCTGAGGGGCCCCGGTACCCCCTCGCCGGCCGCCCCCGCCCAGGCCAGGCTGACCCACCCTCAGCCCCCGCCTCGTCCAGCCCGGCCCCGCCACCGCCCCCTCAGGAGAGCCAAGGCAGGCGGGCGGGAGGGGCCGGGCCGGCCCGGCGCCGGGGCGCGGTCAGGGTGCGCGTTCCCCGCCCCCGCGGCCCGGCCGGGGCCCCGCGGCTGCCGCTGCCCGCGCTCCGCGCTCCCCGCCGGGACACTCGCCTGGGACGCGCCGCTCAAGGCGCCGCCGCCGCCGCCGCCATTTTCTCGCCTCCCTCACGGGGGAGGTGCCGCGCGCGCGCGGGGCGCGGCCGCCGCCGCGCACGTGACGGGGCCCGCCGCCATGTTGGCGGCGCCCGTGAGGGGCCGGTGTTGAGGGAGACCCGCGGCGGGGACGGGGAATTGAAATGTGGGGTGTTTTCGGCCCAAATAACCTATCGACTTCTACGTGTAATAAAATAGGGAGCCTCTTTTAAGTGCCTCCGACATTTAGCAGCTGTTGCTCAGACACTGTCACCACTGCATCCATCCTAATCAGGGTGAGAGCATCTCTGCTTTCAGAGGCTCTGCTTCCTTCCTTCCTTCCACCCTTCCTGCCACTCACCAGCTCCAAGCACTGCGTGAATATGAGTTAAAGTAATTACCTCTGGTCTCTCTTGCATCACACCTCATTGTTTTAGCACTTGATACATACGCAGCTACCAATCTTTGTAGTATAAATACAGGAAGCCTGTATTTGGATGTGTCTTCAGGCTAAATCCTCGGTCACTACCAGGCCCGAGAGAGTTCAAGAAGTGTCTGGACAACGCACTCAGGCACATGGTGTGGCTCTCGGAGATGTTCTGTGGAGAGCAAAAAGCTGGATTTGATGATCCTGATATTTCTTAAGCAATCACCACTGGAGCCAGGCTGGGGGATCCCAGTGGAAGGGTCAGGGATGTGGGGACCACACTGGGGAATCCCAGAATGGACTTGTGGAATTCCATTTGGAGTGGAATTCCATTTGATGCAGACTGCACAGAGAGGTGGTGGAGTCCCCATCCCTGGAGATGTTCAAGGAACAACTGCACATGACATTCAGTGCTCTGTTCTGGTTGAGAAGGTGGGGATTGATCAAAAATTGGGACTCTATCATCCTGGAGGTCCTTTCCAGCCTAAATGATTCTTTGGTTCTAAGAAGGTGGGTGGGATTGCCAGATATCTAACAGGTAGTTGGGATAGCTAAGTTCTTTGCAAAGAAAAGAGACTCAGCAAGTGTCTAACAAAACTCAAATACCTGCCAAGGCATTAGGGATGAGCTTAAACTGTTGACAGGTGAAGCAGTCGCACTGAGCACACGTGGGATGTCTGTGACAAGTAGTGACAATTCCACAGGTGTAATGAGGATGCCTCATTTCTATAAAAGATGACATAATTCAGCAGGAGAAAATGGGAATTTTCATAGGTTAAAAATTAAGGTGTAGGGAAAATGATGACCCATTTTGAAATACTCCTGGAAATCCTCTAAGAGACAGAAAACGTCTTGGAAGTCTTGGTCAATGTAAGGGTGAGTTCAGATACACCAAGGTACATCCTGCTGTCCAAATGGATCTAAGACTCTGTGGATGCTGGGTGGAGCAAATAATTTGTTTCTGACTTAAAAAAAAAAACCCAACCACTGCAGAAAAGGCAGGTAGCATGACAAAAAAGTTTTACTTTGTAACCATAAGCAAGGTAAACAGTAAATAAGGCTTTAAATTGTTTTATTACAATCGGGAGGAAGAACCAAGTGTGTTGATTGGAAAGTGCAGATTTCATGTGACAAAAAGCTGAACTACATGATGCTCCAGTACAAACACCCAGATGTGATGCTGACTGGAGGAAGCAGTGGGGAAACAGAATTGTTTTTTCACAATTGAAGAAACCAAAGGTTCTCTTGTTTTCTTAGGACTGCTGGAAGCATCAATCTGTTCAGGAAGTCCTGGGCAATAAATGCATGTTGTCATAAAAGCAATTGATGTTAAAAAGGCAAAGCTGGGAGTAAATACTGGTTGCAGTGATACGGTAGCTTATGATTCGCAGCTTTAATAAAATATCTTTTGTTAATCGCCCTGCTTCACCCCCCTAGTTGAAACACATCCTTCATGTTACTTTCCTTAAAAATATCTCAGCTATTTGATAAAAGGGAATTAAAGCTTCGCCTGAAATGGACGCATTATCTTGTGGGCAGTGCACATTGCAGGGAGTCTTCAGAATTCCCACAGAAAACACTTTGGTCAGCAGTCTTTGTAAGGAACGCCTCTGAACAGCTCCTGTCGCCCCTCAGCCCTGTGCCTGCTGCTGAAGGGCAGTGTGCTGCTTTTGCCATGGAGTTGTGTTAAAATCCTGAATTTTCTGTCACCTCCCAAATTGGGTTGGCAGCGACCACAACAGTGGAGGAGTCGTGGTATGAACGGATTGTCAAGGCACATAGATGTGTGCGGAGCTGTTTTTCCTACTGCTGGGATGGGTTTGGTTTTATGTAACAGCACAGATGGAGAGCCTGGTCCATGAGTGACCAGCATCTGCTTCCTAAGAACTACCACTATGGGCATCTCTGGTTCTTTCAGCCTTAGAACAAGGACAATTGCAGAATGGTTGGGGTTGGAAGGGCCTCAGATGCCACTCACTTCCAGCTCCTACCATAGGCAGGGACGCCTTCCACTAGACCAGGCTGCTCTAAGCCCCATCCAACCTGGTGGGTCTGGGACACTTCCAGGGATGGGGAAGCCACAGCTTCTCTGGTTAATGTGTGTCAGGGCCTCATCACTGTCACAGGGAAGAATTTCTTCCGAATATCTAATCTAAACGTTCTCTCTTTAAATTTAAAGCCATTCTTTCTTGTTCTGTCACTCCATGCACTTGTCCAAGTCCCTTGCTGGCTCTCTTGGAGACACCTTTAGGCACTGGAGGGGGCTCTAAGGTTTCCCTGGAGCCTTGCTGTCTCTAGGCTGAACAACCTCTCAGCCCGTCTCCAGAGCAGAGGAGCTCCGATTCTTGGACCCTCTCCTTTGCCTCCTCTGGCCTCGCTCCAGCAGTAACACGTTCTTCTTCTGTGGATGGTCCAGACCTCAGAGCAGGACCACAGCACTGCACTGCAGGTGCTCAGTATGAGGTGGAGAATCTGCTGTCCAAGCTGCTAGGGATCAGCCCCATCGGTACTTGGGTAGAGCAAATTTTCCTCCTTGGCTGCCCATGACGGCAGCGACCCGCGGCTGAGGCATCCCACAGCCCGCAGCCCACTCCGCTCCCGCCGCGGCGGCGCCACGGCCGCCCCGCCGCCCGCAGCCCCGCCATGCTTCGCGCTGGGCCGTACCAAGTGTGGGTGAGGGAGTGACACACATCGCGGTGTCGCCCCCGTTCCGGACGCGGCGACGGGAGCGGAGGGACCTGCGTGCACGTTCGTACCCGCCTGACCGGGAGCGGCCGCTGCGGTGGCTCCGATACGGAGCTGCCGGTTACCTCGGTGCCGCCGCCGCCGCTGTCCCCCCTCCATTGCGGCGTGGAGCAGCCCGTTCCACAGGTGTGGAGTCCCGTCGGAGAGAGCCCATGTAGAGCGCGGGGGGACGCGCACGGAACTGACACCCGCATCCCGGGGCGACGGAGCTTCCGCCCGGCCGCTCTCGGGGCGGCTGCTCCGCCCCACCGGGGAAATCATTCGCTGCCCTCCCGCGGCGCCCTGCGCAGCTTCTTGATCCGTCTCGCCACCGCTTCTGCGGGGTCCCCTCCCGTCCCCGCGCGTGGTGTCGCCCGGCGCGGGCGGGGCGCGCTGGAGGCGCGGGGGTCGCGCAGCCGCCGCCCCGGCCCGGCCCGACCCTGCGGCTCCCCCGCTCCCAGGCTGCGGCTCCCCCGGCCCGGCTCGGGGGCGATGCCGACACAGCGGGACGGCGGCGCCGGCAGCACCATGTCGGCTCCGGGCGGCCTCGGGGGCAGCCTCGGCGGGGACGGCGCCCACCAGGTCCGGGTGAAAGCCTACTACAAGGGGTGAGTGCAGGCGCCGAGCCCCCGGGGACGGCCGGGCGGAGAGGAGTGTCCGGAGCGGCACCGCGGCTGTTCGGGCTCCCCTGGGCGGACTCCCGGGGATACTCCTAGCGCAAGCCCTGGGTATCCCCTGACTTATAGGGGAGGGAAAGAGCGGAGGAAAAACATTCCACGACCAACCAGCCATACTGAAATGGATGCGAAGTGCAGGACTGGTGTCAGGGTTTAGGGTGGAAGTCGGATCCTTTCTTCTGGGATCGCCGTTCCGGTGAACAAAGATGTGCCTGAGCAGCCTTTGGTCTGCTTACCCTCCTTCCCTTCACCCCCAGGCCTTGGCTGCCAGTAATAAGTACATCTTTCTTCATAACCCATGCCAGAAGTCGTACTTAGTATGTTCGGGATCCAGCTTTGGTCCTGATCTTTCTATGTTAAGTGATGTTCAGGACTAAAGGAAGAGGATGTTTGTATGAAAATTTCTTTCATGGGTCGTCAGGCTGTTTGCCAGGGACTGAGCGATTTCCAGGGGAGTCTGTGAATGGTAGCCCAGATGCATCTACTGTCAGTTATGCTTCTGTTGTTAAAAAAACCCCAAAATACAAGATGTCTGCGAAATGGAAACCTGAATTTTGTGGGCCTAATTTAGTAGCTCTCCAGCAATAATACATAAAGCAAAAGAAACGTCCTGCCTTGGGTTCACAGCCCCCTATTAAATAGTAACAGTTACAGGACTTAATTAGTTTCAGTGCAAGGGTTGCCAGTGGTTCATTGGGCCATTAAGTTTGAGGGGAGGTGATCTAAGCAGAAAACAATGTAGGTTGCATTTTTGGATTAAGAGTGAACACGATGCTCTTGATACCTTCCTTCCAGTTATATGCGTTAAGCACAAGAAGGTGTGTATTGCATTTTCAGTACTTACTCTGCTATCTCTAACTATGTAACTTTAAGGAGAGGTATAGAAACTACGCTGAGCACTTGGTATTTGCTGCTGTATTTGGTTTCTGGCTTGTGTCTGCTTTTGGGCTTTTCTTGACAGAAGTCTGTAGTAGAGACTGGCGCAGTCTGTGGTTTTAAAGGACATGTGAGACACTGTCAAAGTATGTGAAATTCTGAGCTCTTTGTTTCACAGTCCCACTTTTTCTTAAGCAAAGATTCCCCTGGCTATCAGCTGATAGAGGTGTTCATTTGGTTCGTTTGGTGTTCATTTGAACTAAAATGGGAACTCTGTAGATGAAAACCATTTGTTTTTCTTCTGCTGGGTCAGTTTTAATCTAGATCACTTCCACATGCAATCCCATGGATTCTTGCTTTAACACAGGGAAGCTGTGGGGCAAGAACACGGAGGAAGCAGCCCAGGGTTGTGGGCGTAAGGAAAAAATATGCTACACTGGACAGGAATGCTGGCTCATGACACTGGTAATAATTCCACAGGCACTGGAATGTTTCTTTTGCACCCTGTCCATTGACTTTTTATCTGTTAATGCAGTTATCAGTTTAATAATGGCATTGAGTCATGGAGGGTGTTGGTTAACCATTGTGAATACCAACAAACTAACAACCTGACTGCCTAGTCATGGTTTATTTTGAGATACAAGCAAATTATTCTCTCCACTTTCTTACAACAGAAAGTCTCAAGCCTCTTCTCAGACTTGCACTATCAAGTGGATATCAAAGCCAAATATTTTAGCTGCACTTACCCTGAAATGACTTGGAGACTGAGAACTGCATGCTGATACCAAAGGCAGCTTTTCCCCCATTCTTCAAATAAACTGTCTCAGAGCTGGATTGAGGAATTAATGGGAAACAGTGTTAATCAGGAAACGTTAATCTTTCCTAATTTCCTTTTAATGGAAGCATTTAAGTGGGTTGTAGGAGTTATTGGGGAAGTCTGGCTGGGAAGGTCTTTTCATCTTCCAGAAAGAGTTTATGGTTAAAAAGAAAAAGAAACAAAAAAACCGCCAAGGCAACCCAACCCAGCCACTTAGAAGCACAGATTTGTTCTTGAAACGTTTGGGAATCTGATAGTCGGGATACTTGCCTGGAGCAAAGAGCCGAGCCTGAATCCCCAAAACTCAGCTGGGTCTGGCCGGGAGCCCAATTGCTTTTCTCAGCCAAGACGAAGACTTCACACAGGACCTTTGAAGAGTCTTCGTTTCATTGAACCATGTAGGGGTAGTTCTTTAACTTAAATTCACGAAATATGTTAAAACAGGATGGAAAATTTTCCTAAAAATGAAGATAGATCATGAGAATAAGGGAATGGGGAATTCCCAGAGACTTGGGAATTAGGGCATTGAGTTTTTCCAGGTATTTCCTCCTCTCGTTTAAACTGTGCTTATGTTCCACAGAGAATCGGTTGTTTAAAATTCTTAAAATAGTGATCTGTGCAGTGTGTGTGTAACAGAGGTTCCTGAGGGGGTTTTTAGGAATTCACTCTGTTACTCCAAAGGTGGATTTTTGTTGATGTGATAACAAAGTATAGCAGCTCCAGTGTGTGGCACTGATCAGCATCTGTAATTACAACCATTTCAGCACTCTGATGATATTCAAAGTTTGCCTTTTGTCTTACCTCGTTTGCTGGAGATGCTTTTTTGTCCGGTCAGCACAAGAAGTTGTTATATCATTCATACATATGTTCTAGGGGGAGAGAACAGGTAGGAATAATTCACTGCTCTGCTCAAGGAATCCTGTAGAATTCATGCTGATTTAAAAAAGAAGCAAAACCAAAGCTAGGATAACCATTCTTCTGTCACAATCAGAACTGCTAGCATCTATTATTTCAGTGCCTGACAGATTTTATGCTGGTTTTAGCTGTGTAGGTTGTAATGTAGGTTAGATTTTTAAAAAAAAGAGGTCGATACCAATGCTTTGCTTGCCTTCAGTTTGATTTGGTTCAGATGAAGAACACGCCTCTCATGATGCATGTCAAACGCGCTTCTTTTCTTAATTTTAATTATTTTGGGTACATGCATGGAAAAAGTGTGAGGAGAAAATAAGATTTAATTGTAAAATCAAAATGTACCTCCATAAAGATTTCCAGGGAATTAATATCTTAGGGATTCTTGAATTCTTGCATGATTTCTTTTGATTTTTCTTTATCTTGGGCACTTTTTGATTTGTTCTTCTGCACAGTGTCTTCTGTTGTCTGCTGACAATCAAGTTCTTTGTAGGAGAGTGTCCAGCTTGAGAAAACTTTGGACTAAGCCTGTGAATACATTTCCCCCCCTTCTTGCTGTTTCAATATTGATTCAGCTTTCTGACAATATATTTTTTCCAGAAAAACAGACTTGCACAGGGGAAAACAATGCTTTAAATGGTTGTGAATGGCAGTGGCTGCACCTCATGGTACAGAAATGACTCTGACACAGCAGAATTCCCCAGGAGTCCTGTGAGGGTTCATTGCAGTGAGCTCTAATTAGACCTTTTCAAAAGCCTTAATGACTGGCCCAGGTGTGTGATATGTGTGTGGATATGTAGGGAACATAATGTATCTGTACATTTCCCCATACATAATATGGGATATATGAGGCTGCAGCTGGAAAAGTCTAAAGCAGTAAGTGTCTGTTCTTACAGGGTTGTTTTCTCTAGGGTGTCTAAGATCAGAGTGAAAAATGAGGTACAGATATTGAATTGTGTTTAATTGTTGGCATTGGTTTGGGGGCTTTTGTGTTAGATTTTTTGTTGTTGTCATCGTTGTTGTTGTTGTTAAAGGATATTACAACTCTTGGATGATTTGTAAAAGAAAGTGAGGAAAGCTGTTTGATCTCAGGAAAGGTGGACAATAAGGTCTTCTATATGTATTTAAAATATGTTCTCTAGTGTGTTCAGGTTTACCATTTGCCTTTTCTTAGTCTTTCTAAGATTTATTTACCGATTCTGATATTTGGAGGATATTGATTGAGACAGGCCTTCTAGTAGTATGAATAAGTGATCTTTATTAATATTCATGAAAGATAGAAGTGATAGCATTTTCAGAGCAAGTAATTCAGGACAAGTGCTGTCTTGTACATTTGCATGTTCCCTACTCACAGGTCCCTGATTAAGACCAACTCTAATAGTGCTAAAACGAATTGTAAAAAGTCTGGTGCTTCCATAGTAAGAGTTAATTGGCACCTCCAGATGTGGTGGTGCAAAAGGTGTGCTTGAATCAGATTTTCTTCTAATTTCCTATGTGTCCCAAGAGGGGACAAAGAAAGATATTTATTTCACCTTGGAATAGCTTTATGACAAACATGCTCATTTCAAGCAGTGTATAATCTTATCTTCATCACAAGGCCTATGTCCAAGAAAATGTTTCCCACATCTCAGTAAAAGAAAACATTTTGTATCTTTAATGCAAGTGAGCAGGCTATGGTCCATATTCACTTTCCTTTGTCCCTTAATTTGGCCAACTGAATTTTATTTAAAATGCAAAATTTTTTCTCAGTAGAGTTTGACTTCTTGGCTTGAGTGAATCCAGCTTTTTCCTAATGAAGGCATCATCAGAGCTGTGTTAGGGGCAAGAAGTGTGAAGACAGGAAGGTGTGACAACAGAACCATTGTCAAAGTGAGACCTGTGTCAGCAGGAAGTGTCAGGGCCTTCAGTGGAGTTCAAATGGCAAAATAAAGCAATAGGGAGGCCTGTAACCTTTCAGTTCCTGTGTAGTGCAGATATTGCTTGTGGAGCTTTGTTTATCCTTGACATCATCTTTCTCTTTTAATATTGCTATTGGCTGGAGTTCTCTGAAAGACTGATTAGTGTCTGCTGTAGCAGAAGAGATATTCCAAATCAGTTGGATGCATGTCCTGTTTGAGGTATTGGAGTAGTCATTTAGAGAACTCATTTAAATTCTGAAATAATTAAACTGTCCTTTTTTTCTGAAGGAAAACTGGTTTGCTACTTAAGGGTACCAACAAGGAGTAAAATTTTTTTTTCAGTCCTTACCAGCTTTTACTTCAGACATATGAGGAGATTCCAAGGCTGTTCAGTACATCTTAACATTGTGATTTTTCCTATTTGCTGCAGTACAGATAAATCTATTTTAAGTGAATTTGAATCATCACATTTTAAAATGTGCTGAACAGATTTTGCTATTATATATATAATTTAATCTTCAGTTTTTGCTGAAGCATCAGTGATTACAGTCTCAGAAACTGTGGTCTGTAAATTTCTGCTTTTCTGGCAGTAACAGTCATTTAACAAACTCTCTACTGACTAGTTCAATCCCAGAAACCCCTGCAATGTAAATATATATAAATATAAATACTTTGGCTTCTCAGCACTCTTCAAAACTATATATATATTTTTTTTTTTTGTTAAAGAACATATTCCACAGTGAATATATCTGTGCCAAAATGTGAATCAATGAAGGGATGGTAAACTTAGTGGAGCTGCTAAGTAAGCAGTACCTTATTTCCTTCCAGAAAAACAGGAAATACAGGTTAAGGCTTTGCCTCCAAGTGCAGGTTTGCTGTGTGGTGGCTGCCCGTGTGTCTGTGACAGTAACACAGTCAGATCTGCCCTGTTGGCGTGGGGTTCCCAGCTGGTGTTTCGACAGAAGATGCAAAGGGAGGCCTTGGTGTCTGAGAGAAGAGTTTTGCTGTGTTGGATGGATGTGATTGGGGCTTTCAAATAAAGCCCCGTTTGCTCTAAATGACTGTGCTGTGTCTAAACACCAGGGCCCAGTTGTTGGTTTTGCATTTTGTCACACGTGGAAAGGGCAGGAGCGGTTCCTCTACCAAATCACGTAGCAGCTTTTTGACTGCTTTACTCAGATTATTGAAGAGACCTTGTGTTTATCCTGCTGTATTTACTGGAGTCTGTCCTCTAACTAAACCTAACCCAAGTGATGATGCTCATAAATCCAGAAGCAGGCTCGCTGTTCTTCTACAGTGCTTAGAAATTACCAGTTGATTTTATTCCTGCTGCTGCTCTCAGAGGAGCCCCAGGCAAGCAGTTTGGTTTTAGTGTGCTCTCTGCCCCTCCTGAGCGTTGTTCTGGTTCCATAACCACAGCTTTTTATGTGAAGTCACCTTCATGATCTCAATCTGCCCATGCACATGATGATTTAAAGATACTTAACTTCCTGCATACGTACACTTCAGGCTGGTAGGAACCTTGGTGGGATTTCTGACCAGGTAAAAGCTTTGTTGCTTTAATTACTTTTTTTAGCTCCCCCAAACAGTCCTAGGCACTGGCACCCACCGGAGGAAATCCAGCTGGGTGAGATTTTTATGGGAAGATTAATCTCGTAGCTCAAACATGGGGCTTTTATGCTATGTTTGAGGAGTGTGTTGTGAACAGCCTTCCTCCTTCCTCTCCCAACTCCTTTGGTTATGGGTCTGAGCCCTGCCACCTGTTCCCCTTTAAGGCCCAGCCAACACAGTGGGTGAGCATTTTTTGCTAACACATTAAAACCAGGTTAACTCACTTTTAATTATCACAGAAATCCCCATTCTGCATAACAGTAAAGCAGTACATTTCAATTCTAAGTATACAGCTCTCTGTCAGCCTTCCCCTTCATTGTGTGAAGCACCACTCTTTTTTTAAAGGTACTTTAAATATTTGCACATGCCCCCAAGTCTGCTAGGAAACCCGTTTAGTACTTGTCATTAATTTTTCATAACATCTACACAATCAAAATTTTGTTGGAGTGGATGTATGTGTTTTTACATTTTGACACCAATAACAAAAGAACTGTTAAAGCGAAAGTAAAACCAGAAATATGTTTTGAACATTATTCAAACATCTGCAGCATTTCATTTTTGAGTTTCCACTGGTGTGAGAGATCTAATTTCTCTGTGTAGTTAGGGTCTGCTGCAACTCACTTCGTAGTTACTTGGGCATAAAATCTGAAGTTTTTTCTGAAGCAGATACCTGGAGGATTAAATGTCAAGTAATAAAAATCAGTTGGAGTCCAACTTTGCTATAAGAAGGGAACTAAGGCACTTTATTTTACTTCAACATTTTGGAGGGAGCTGCATCAGGGATTAATATTAGTGGTATATGGAAGGTATTAGAGATGATGATCAATGTTAGGTTTTGTGGAATAGTTTCTGAAATATGTTTTTCTTTCTCAGGGACATCATGATAACCTATTTTGAGCCTTCCATCTCCTTTGAGGGACTGTGCAGTGAAGTTCGGGACATGTGCTCCTTTGACAACGAGCAGCTTTTCACCATGAAATGGATTGATGAAGAAGGTAAACCAATGCTCATCAATACATTGCTCAGCTTCCCAGCTTTTCTTTCCCTGTCATCTTTTCCTTTCCCTCTGCCTTCATAAGATAAGCTTATAAAACATAGAATCTGACTCCAAAAATAAGTTATCCAATGCCTCCTTAAGTAGAGCTTAATGAAGAGGTATTTGTTTCACACTACTTAGTCTGTAGCTTGCTCTCTGTCTGTATAAACTAAACAAGACCTCAGTGACTATGAAAATGTTAATTCAATGTTAGAATTTCTTATGAAGGCAACAGAAAGTTTTCTTTTATACTGCTGGAGATTCCCTTTATATCTTATATTTTTGAAAGAGTTAAACAGACATTAAGTTATACAAATTGCAGTATTTATCTAAAACATTGATAGAGTTTAATGTATAGTTGAGTTGTATGTGTAACCAAAAACATTATATCTCGAGTGTTATTATCAGCTGTTACTTTAGCAACCTCAAGTCTATTAACACATAGCTAATAATAAAACTTCTTCCAAATACTAATGATGTGTAGTAACTTTTCATCAAAGTGCAGTGATAACCTTGACTGAGAACTCATCACTAGTGCTTACATTATCCATCTTAAAGTTTACCTTAGATGAAAAAAGTCCAGAGTCTATTCTCCCTGTTAACAGATGTCATCCACTGAACTGTGTGTGTACAGGAGTAATTTTTTTAAAAGGTTATTTGTAGGTTCTGTTTTCTCAGTGGAATTGGTTTGTTCCACGTGTAGGTTTTGAGCTACAGCTGCAACGAAGAGCCCTCTGAATTATGAGATTGCTGTGGAGTTATTTTAGCTGATGCAGTACATAAAAGGCTGCAGTGTGCAGTGATTTGTTGGCTGTGGTTGGTGTTTGCATGCAGCCATCAGCATAAATGGTGCTTATGGAACTGTTTCCTCCCGTTTCAAATTGGGCTACTGCCAGTTTATTCAATCTAAAGCTAAACGTGGAGCAAAGTTGATTTTTGGAGGCAGGTGTGTTGAAGATTATGTGGTCTTGGGACTCCGAGCAGGTGGCTTTATTTCTTCTCCTCATCATTCTGAAGTTATTTATACCAGGCAGATGCAGTACAGTAAAATGAACAGTGTTTATGACTGAACTGTGCAGCAGGACTACTGGGAGTCAAACATTTACTTTATAATAAGCTGGCTGTGTTGTTTTATCATCAGGAAGATAATGGACTCCCCACCTCAGTGGAGGAGTCTGCAGTGTCAGTCATAGCAGGAAACATTATATATATATTTAATAAACATTTTGTACTGATTCAGTAATTTACTTGAAGCCAGAATTTGTTCTATCCCAATTTCTGCTCTTTAATTAGAGATAGGTTAAAAACAAAAAGGAAGGTTGCAGGTTGCCTGAACTATTTTCATGTGTGGGATTTGATTTTCACAAGCAGTCCATGTTTGCGTTAATCATTGGCTTACAGTTTAATGTCAGTGGAGAAAAAGTTAATCTGCCAATGAGGAGTGTGTTTAAAGCAAATCCTCTTGTCTTTATTGTGAATAATTCTTGCATGTACAATGCATGGCTTCTTGCCAAGCTCCCTGCCTCTTCTCTCAGCACCACTCTGTAGTGTTTTCAGCTGATATTCTTTCTAGAGACCTGTTTTGCTTTACTGGAAAATTCCTGTATCACATCTTCTTCACCAAAACTGAAGTTCACTGTTTAACAGTGGCATGAGGAAATGTGTGTGCTGTAGGCTGGTACTTGTTACAATATTACTCATGGTTTTTATAGTCTGAGAGAAGATAAGGGGATCTGGGCATCCCAACTTCCTGACTACACTGGATTTACCTGGACACTAAGGTTTGATTTGTCATATGGTAAATGACTTTGCAAGATCAGGGCTTCATGTGTAACTGCTCTGATTGCATAGAGGTAATGTCACACAAAGACAGATACAATTTAATTGGGTGGAGTAATTTTCTAAAATCTTCAGATACAACTGGAAAATAGAATGAACTTGATGTGATTTTAGACAAATTTCTCTTTTTTCCCTATATGGAAACCTCAGCTTCACTCTGCCTTCTGAAACATCCTGTGGGATGGACACTGGCCTTGTGTGTGTCCTCAGTCTGTTGTTTCTCACTATATAACTCAAAAGTAAATATTTTCCTGTATATCCCAGCTGTCTTTGACTGTAAAATTTGTACTGCCCAAGCCTGTTGAGAGAGATGTCTGTAAACCTTCTGTTCTGAGTTTGCTTGTTCTTGAGACCCTTTTTTGCTTCTGCCAAAAGTTCACACAGAACTGTTTGCACAGGTGTCAGAAACAAATGAAGAAAAACTGGTTTGTTGATTCTCATAGTGAGTCTGAGTAAATACAATTGTTCCTTCTCCTCCCACCCCACTCTGCCCAGTGTAAGTCTGTGCCGTGGGTGGGCACCGTGGTGTTCAGGTGTCCAGCTGGAGGGGGAAGTGGTTTGGGAGTGGTTTGGTGGAAAATGGCTGTAGGTGGCTTCAAAGCCTCATCTGGGGGATTTTGATGTGCAGGAAACAATAAAGACAGAGCACTGAAAATGGACCATTTACATTTATTATTTATATTTCAGCAATAGCACAGAATGCGTAGGGCCACAGAATGGTTTGGGTTGAAAGGGCATTAATGATCATCTCATTCCATCCCCTGCCATGGGCAGTGACACCTTCCACAATCCCAGGTTGCCCAAAACCCCATCCTGTCTGGCCTTGGACACTTCCACAGATGATGGGCACCCTGTGCCAGGGCCTCACCACCCTCACAGGGAAGAATTTTTTCCCAATATTCAATCTAAACCTGTTCTCCATCAGTGTGAAGCCATTCCCCCTGTCCTGTCTCTCCATCCCTTGTAGACAGCCTCTCTTCAGCTTCCTTGTTGGCTCCTTCAGGTTCTAGAAGGCCACAATTAGGTCACCCCAAAGCTTCTCCAGGCTGAACAATCCCAACTCTTCCAGCCTTTCCTCATAGCTGAGTTCTCTATCCCTGTAATCAACTGGGTGACCTCCTCTGGGCTGGCTCCAGCTGGTCCGTGTCCTTCCTGTTCTGGGGGAAGATACATTGGAAACAAATGCATTGTGATACATTCGAAACAAAACAAATTCTCTGGAGACACTTTTGTGGGTGAGTTGAAATAGCTCCTGCTGCTGGGTGTGTGGTTCCACTGAAAAGCTTTAGCCTTGGCTGTGTTAATTTAGATACTTTGCAGTATAAAACACAAACGTAGGAGTTAATGGTCTGTTGCTTGTGAACTTTCTAACTGTGGTATTGACCGAGGGCTCAAAGCAGTAAAACGTCCAGACTGGATCCAGTTTAGCCAGGATGGAAATTATTCTGCCTTCCTCCAGTTTAGTTATCCATAACCAGTTTGCCACTTAAAGACGTGGGAAGTAATATTTCTGTTAAAAATTGGACATATGGGAAGGCAGACTTGCTGTATGGGATTGGGGCTAAAAAATAAACTTCTGCTCATGCTGGAGCAGGCAGAGATAAATCCCTTGTTCTTGTACAGAACATCTTGTATAGATGAAGAGGGGAGGAACAAGTTAAGCTGATAATTAGAAGTGTTTTCTTTCTTTGGGATAGTGATGATTGAGGTTCAACATTGTTTTAAAAATGTTTCAGTTACAGTATTATTTTGAAAAAGGTTTATTCTTTTAGGGGGCTAATTTTTTTTGTAGTGTTACTAATCTGCATCAGACACCAATGAAAACACAATCTTGTTTGAGAAACTTTATCATCAAGGATTTGGCATGTAATTCAGTCTGCACCATCACAAATGGTCAACAAAACTGCAGTTGTTTTATTAAAAAAATAAAAAACAAAGCCAGCCAGCTCCCAATTTTCTTCTGCCTTGGTGTCCTTTCTTTAAGGGATTTTATTTCAAATAGTTGTGTGAGTGTGAAAATATTAGTTACAAATCAGAAAAATGGGATGTTGTGCTTAGATTATGTTATTTGTCAAAAGTTTCTATTGAGGTTTGAGGAGAGATTCAAGCTGTAACTGCTTTTGCAGCTCTTGGTGCAAGTCTTGGCTGTGCTGAAGCAGCTGTGAAAATAGAATTGACTCAGTTCTAATTAAAAATTCATGAAATAAAAGGTAATCTTAGAAGGTTTTTAGGTGCTGGAATATAGCCTGCACCTCCTGTACTGAAATAATGTGTAACCATGCTTGTAGCAGTGATGTTTTTTTCTTATGATCTGCTTGCCTCTTGGGAATATCCCACATTTTTATTTTCCCTAAAAGAACTCAATATGACTCTTTTCAAATGTACTCTTTGAACAGTGTTAGAAATAAATACTGCCACATTTGAAAATATTGGCTTTTTTTCTACAATTATCCTGGAACCAACTCTGAGGGAACTACTGAATGGTGTGGAACTAATTGGGTTGAGTTTTGTGTTCTGTTTTCTTTCCACAGGAGATCCATGTACAGTTTCCTCTCAGCTGGAGTTAGAAGAGGCTTTTAGGTTGTATGAACTAAACAAGGATTCAGAGCTTCTGATCCATGGTAGGTGAAATTTACTGCTGCTCATGTTTGTACCTGTGGATGAGTGGAATTCTCCCCTTCCACTCCTGTGCCTTTCACACCCTTCTCCCCTCAGGCCTGTGGCCATCTTGTTGGGGCATGCTGATGACCATTCACTGTGCTTTTACCTCTTCTTTATTAAATTAAGGGAGAAAAAAAATACTTTGCTGTTAGTTTATTTGTGAAATCCAGCCTCTGTTTCTTCATTCATTCAGCCCAAGTGCCTTCACACACTTGCTGGCAGCGAATGGTAGAAGGGATAAAGTAAAATTTATTTATATGTTTATTAGATTTATACATTAGCCTGAAGTTAATTATGGATAAGTGCTTTAGAGCAGCATCTCTATTAGGAAAAAAAATGAATGAACTCCGTTTCTGATGCCAGATTAATGAAAAGTTTGTTTCTTCTAAAATAATTTACTTCAGTTTTAAACTTAATAATATCATGCCCCTGTTTAATGTGTAGTTGTTCAGTTTTTATTCTTCAGGGTTATGTGCCTATTTTGGCAGCTTCTCCAGAATATTTTTCTAGCTGTTTGTAACTTTTTATCAGTAGAAGGTCAATCTTGGTTTATCAGTGGTTAGAGCAGAAAAGTCATCGTTATGAAGTGGTGGTGTGTTACATTACAGTGTCTGAACAGGCTCCTTCTCTTAAAAAGATGCAAAAAATCTAGTTTATCATCAGCCCATTTGAAAGGAAAATACAGCTTTCCAGCTTCCCACAGAGAGTCTTAAAAAGGGGAAGAATATAATCCATTTGTAGGTACATTTCACTGCTTCTGTGCATATCGAATTTTTCGTGTGCCCTTTCTCCATGAATTTTTGTGTTTGATAAGCTTCTGAGTAAACTGGCACCAGGGGTTCCTCTCCACATTTATATTTCTTTCCGATGATTACTGAAGCCAAATAAATAGTGAAAAAAACCCAAAAAACTTAAATAGTCAACATCCTATGTAACTGTTAGGGGACTGTCATACAAAACATTTATAGTATTTGGAAATCTTAACTAACTGTGAAGATTGGCCACATGAGAAACCAAAGTCGCTACTTTTTCTAGTTACTGTCTTTAAGAAATAGTTTCATTTATTCTGTTTTTTGCCTGTATTTCTCATGTATGTCACTGCTGTGCCCAGCAAAGGGAGTTTGTGGTGATTTGCAGCTCACCTGTTCTTAAAGAAGGTTTTGTCGAAGTGCAGTCAGTGCTGTTCTCTAGATGGTTGAATGCCTTTCAGGAGTGTTGTATTTAACCCAAAGATTTATTTTCTGTCTGAAATGAAAGCTAATCAGAAGTTAATGTCTTTCTTGCAGTATTTCCTTGTGTCCCAGAGCGGCCTGGCATGCCTTGTCCAGGAGAAGATAGTAAGTAGGCATTTCAGCTAAGAAACACAGAAAATCAGTTCAGATTTCCTGTTTTAGCAGATTTTAATGTTCTTTGGTTTGGCATCCCGCACTTATGAACATTAGTAATGCAAATCTGTAAAAATCAAATATTTAAAGGGAATAGGAAGTCTTGCTAAACTTAATGTTTGTCACTTCTGAGTCATTGTTAATAAGCATTTCACATTCCTGTTAACTACCCGTGCCACTCTGCTTTCCTTGCTTTTGCCTCTTCTGTCATGACAGTTTTTTATCCTATTCCTGTTTTTTGGGGAGTTGCCAGACTGCTGGCTGACAATTGTGAACAGAGGCTTGTAACCAATGATAATGACTCGTCGTGTCACTAGTTACAGATCTGTGGTTCATTCTTTTGAAATTGATGTTTAGGTGCTGGCAGGAGGATTCTCCAAAAACCTCTATTGTGTTAATTAATGTTCTAGACATTAAAGACGTAATTTCCCCCAGTCTTAAAGTTTTATAGAAAAGAATGTGTGTGTGTTAGGCACACAAGCATGTCAGCTTGCTGTCCAAATCTCAGACCAATCCAGTCTAAATGTGCATGTTTAAAAGTTAACTTGGGCAGAATGAGTAATGCTGGTTATCTGAAAAATGAGGTTGCAGACTGAATCAGAAAAAGATGTACAGCTCGGTGTAGGTTTTCATATCTTAGTTTTCAGTTTTGGTTTCTGACATTCCTCAAGTAATGAAAATAAAGTGATTGTCAAGAAAATGAAAAGAAATTAATTGTGGCAGCTGTGGATTTAAAACACTGGAGGATTTGTCAAGCAATCTTACAAATCAGGACACGCTCCCAATTCACCTTCCTTCCTCCTTTCCCTTCCCCACAGCTTCTCCCCAAGTTGAGCTGAGGTATGTGTATGCTTTGCACTCAAGTGCTTGTATTGTTTGGACAATTTACCTTCTCTTGACTCACTGTTCCTTTTAACTTCAGAAAAATCAGAATTAACTTTGAGCTGATCAGGATATTCTACTTCAAATTTTCTCCAAAACTTAAAAAAAAGAAAAAAAAAGAAAATTATACTCGGAACATTGCTCTGTTTCTGTAAGGTGCTGGAGGGAAACTTTACTCTGCAAGTTACCCTACACAGAAACCTCCAGGAGAAGATGTTGCAGTTCTGTGTTTGCATTTGTCTGGATATAATCCTGTGTTTTTCCTCTTAGAGTCCATTTATCGCCGAGGCGCCCGCCGGTGGCGAAAGCTCTATTGTGCAAATGGTCACACTTTCCAAGCCAAACGATTTAACAGGGTGAGACTCTTGTTGGGTACTTAAAGCCATGATACAGGGATGTCTTATTTTCATAATGATGATGCCATTGCCTTGAAAAGTTACCAGGTAGTTTTATTCTCATTTTTGTTGTTTGTATATACGCCTCCGGTAATCCTGTATCTTCAGGAAATTTAAGCAATATTAAATCAGGAACTTAAAATAGAAAAAAATATTTCAAATTGGTTGTAATTCACTTTACATACACTCTGAAAGCATAATGTCAAAGCTTCAGTGTTCCCTTAAAATCTTCCCAAAGGGCAAACTGGAATGTATTAGATGGCTAAAAGTAGATTTTCAGTTTTTTAGCTTCTGAGAGTGAAATGGTCTGAACTTGCTTATGATGCACAGACTTTTCTTTCATGACTTACAAAGAAGAAAGCTGAGATGTTTCTCCAGGCAGCCTGTTTCTGCTGCCATGGAATCGACTGGAAAAAAACAAACCATTCAGAATGTCTTCAGAAAGCAAGGGTCAGATGTAATTAGCTAAGGACCAAGAAAGCTCTGCTGTGTTTAAAAACAGCAACAGCAAAAACCAAACCCAAAATATTTGAGTAAGTCAGGTCCCTTGACAGCTTCAATAATCCTTCCTTCTTCTCTAAGCTTAGTGTATTATGTGCTTAATGCTTGAGATCGTCTCCACTAAACTTCATCTTGGGCATCCTCATGTCTAACTTCAGCTTTTTTGTTTGTTTTTTTTGACTTCATCTGAGTTAAAGGCTGTCAAGGCACCACAGTTAAATCAGTTTCCACTCTTGCCTCCATAGGCACCCTGTTTTCATGGATCTTTGGAGTTGTTTTGTGAATGTCCTTCAGCGAGTGGTGATCTTCCCGTTCGCATTGTCGGGTTGTTTAAGGTGTTGAAGCTTCTGCTCTCCTGCCTTCCTCTGTAAGGACTCACCTACAGAGAAATGAGGAGATGAGTTTGGTTAATGCAAGTGTGGCTGAATAGTTTTATTCTTCAGTTTTGCTCTTTGCTGAGTTTTGTTGGTCTGTGATTTGCAGAGAGCTCACTGTGCCATCTGCACTGACCGGATCTGGGGCCTGGGGCGCCAGGGCTACAAGTGCATCAACTGCAAACTCCTGGTTCACAAGAAGTGTCACAAACTTGTCAATATCGAATGTGGCCGACACACACTACAGCCAGTAAGTAGAACCTGATTAATTGTCTCAAAAAAAGGCAGCAACCAGCCAATCAAGCAAATAACCCCCCTCTCATTTCATACTGTTGGTTTTCAAACTTCGGCTTGCAAATAATTGCATTAGTTGAAACATAATTTTTATGGTTACCGTGACTTTTGCAAGAAAGTTTGGGATTCACCGAGAAAAATTGCAATGTATAGCAAGACAGGAGTCTAATCTGCACATCTGACATTATTTCCCTTGTCACATATAAGGGACATTTATCCCATCCTTCACAGGGACGTTGCACAGCGTGTGTACATGTACACACTATTTTACATCTTCAAAATGGATAGGAGGAGTAAATTCTCTAAATGTGTGATAGATTATTGGATTATTTCCCATTTACAGCAAAGGAATATGAAGAGCAGAAATTTTTACTTTTCTCCCGAGAAATTCAATCATCTTCAGTTCTTGAGTCCTGAGAAAAATTGAGATTATTACTGCTCCTGGTTTAATAAAGCAGACAGCTTCAAGTCTTTTTTTTTTTTGGGAATTCTTTTGACTAATATATATACTGCTGAAGGACTTGAGTTTTTTCTATCTCACGTTTCATCTGCTGTATTTCTTTCTCTGTTGTACCAAGTTGTAAATTCTGCAGCTTCTGGAAGCATGTCATGACTTCCAGAAAATAGGGAAAATAAAGAATGCAGTTGTTTATTTCATTGTGTATGTTTTAGTAACTATGTTGACTAATCAAGTTAAAAAGTAGCTAGATTATATTCCTCAGGGATCATTCATTTCGTTCATTGACTCTAAAATAATGTGTCTGACACTTGGACAGTCTATTCAAAAATACTGTCTGTGTTTGCAGGAACCAATAATGCCTATGGATCCATCATCAGTGCATTCTGATAATGTAGAAACAGGTAAGAGCAATAATTTTTTTCTTCAAATTACTATAAGTTGCTGAAAAGTGAGCTTTGAAGTAAAATTATTTTAAAAACTCTTTACTTTTTCATAGAATAAGAAAACTAAGACAGCTTCTTAGTGCTAAGGGGAATATAAATATTAAAATTCCAGTTTTCCACATCTTACCAGCTTCAGAACCTTGGCTAAACAAAGAAGAATTTATGCTGTCAGTTACATTTAGTAAGCTGAGTACTTCAAATGCCATGATCAAGCAAAAAAACCCAAACCCTTAACAACATTAGCAGAACTTCAGCTGGCATGGTGGCCAAATATGTTTATTTTTGGGGCAATCAGAGTGATGGTCCTAATCCAAACCTATCAGTTTTGAATACTTGCAATAGAAGCATTAAAAATGTGTTTCTCTGATTGTGGAAATTTTAAGGCAGAAAAAAATCCTGTTGTGTTGCATCAGTCTCATAAATTTTTCTTGCACCTCCAGTGATACCATACAATCCCTCGAGTCATGAGAGCCTGGACCATGTTGGGGAAGAAAAAGAGGTAAAATATCTTATCCAGGCTAACTCTGTACATAGAATCACAGAGTATCTGAAGTTGGAAGGAACCCATGAGGATCTTCAGAGATCTTAAAGCCTGTGTGTCTCAGTTTCAAGATTTTAGTAGTTTACTTTGCCACAAACTGAAAATTAGCACAGAGGGCATATTTGGGTTGCTCCTGAGATGTGTGCATGTGTGACTTGCATGCTGCTTTATTTTGAACCTTCAGTTGAGATATGCTTTGATTTAGGAAGTGTTTCAAATTCTCCCAGTTTGGTTTGTTTCTTATCTGCCAGGTCTTCTGTGCCTCCTTTATTTCCCAACACATTCCTTTCCAGGACAGAACAGTCTTAAGATAACAAGTGTTAATTGAATTCCTGGTTTATATTAATTTTGAAATGTTGTTTGAAATGCTGACTTGTGCAGTTGCTGACACTGGCAAAGGCTGCTTCCTCATTTCACTGCACCTTTATCCACAGGCAATGAGCATTAGGGAAAGTGGCAAAGCTTCCTCCAGTCTGGGCCTGCAGGATTTTGATTTGCTCCGAGTCATTGGAAGGGGCAGCTATGCCAAAGTGCTGCTGGTTCGACTGAAGAAAACCGAGCGCATTTATGCCATGAAAGTGGTGAAGAAAGAGCTCGTCAACGATGATGAGGTGGGCAAGGTGTTCTCAGGGATGTGGGCAGCTCTTCCACACACAGCTCCAGTGTCCCCCATGAGGTGGGAGCCAGCTCTGGGCTGCAGCACTCAGTGAGAATTCTGCGTGTGGTTTCTTGTGCTGCCCTGTAGGAGGTTCACAAGGCAGGTAGCCAGGTGGAGTCTGATTTTCATATGTTCAGGTCTGGGGTTTTGTCACAAAGTAATCTCACTGTTATTTTAATTGCTTATTAAATCAGACCCCCATCTTAACAATTTTTGCACAGTTATTAGTGAAAACCTGTCAGAAATTGCACTTTTAAACTGCTAAAAACCTCTTGTTACTGAGGATTTCCTTGGGTTTCTTTAGGCTACTCTGAAAACACTGGAGTCACTGTGGCTTGCTGTCCAAGAGCTTTTGCATTTATTTGTCAGTCTACAATTGATTCCTTCTACATTTCTTGGTGCTACTTCACATTTCCCTGCATCAGTTTATCTTTTATAGATCAGTGTGTTTTCATTCCCAAGGTGCTTATACAGTGAGGCTAAGAGTAGAGGACATTCAGGAGATAAAAAATGTGCTGTCAGCTATTGCTTCAAATTTCAAAACTATAGAATTTTTAGTTTCTTGCAAGTAAATCAATGACAGCAACACCCTTGAATGTCTTTCTGCTAATTGTCATTAATGCTTGACCTAAGAAATGCAACAATCCTTTTCTGAATGTCACTTTTCTTCAAAAAATAGGATATTGATTGGGTTCAGACAGAGAAACACGTCTTTGAACAGGCCTCAAATCATCCCTTTCTGGTCGGACTGCACTCTTGCTTCCAGACAGAAAGCAGGTAAAGGTCATAAATTAATAATAAAATAATCTTACTGAAAACATTTCATCCTATCAGGCACCTCAAAGGCCTACATTTAAAGCATAAAGTGTTAAGTAGCAAAGTCAATGTTTTGTAAATCCTCATGGTATTTTGTGATCCAAATGCCAAGTGCATCTAAGGTTTTCAGATGGGGTAAATGCAGAAGAATCTAAAGTACTGGTAGATGTGGTGGGAAGGATTCTGGACAGGAAGAGAAGTGCACATAGTAGGAAAAAAGGTATTGAGATTATGTCATAGAAGAGAATGTAGAATGGAAGGGAAAAAAGGCTCAGGGAGATGAAAAAAAACAAGGAATAATTGTCTCAAAATTGTCCGTATTGTTTGAAGATGAATCTGTGAGCAAGACTCAAGAAACAGAGTCTGAGTTTTTGAAAAGAAAATTGAGTAATAGAGACGAAAATTATTATTTTTCTATTCTATACAGTAACACCTTTAAGTACATATAAAATCCAATTATTGTATATTTAAATAGTATCCCTGCTGTTTCTAACGGAGGGAAGTGAGAAGAAAGAGTATTTGTAATACACTTAGAGTACTAACCACAAACAAAGGAGACTGAAGGGTTCAGGAAGGAAAACTAGATTTTTATTTTTTTTAATGGTTTGTGCATAGAAACTGATTTGGCTCTGTACAGTCACATGTGTAGTAATGACAAACAGTGCCTGTAATGGATGAGGAATGTGGGAAGGATCACTTACATTCCTTAGCAATGAAGGAATTAGCTAGAGAAACTTTGCATACTTCATTTTTAACTTCAGGAATTTATTCAAAGGAGGGGGAAATGGTAACACCAGCCGTGGTGCCAGGGATGGGAGGAGTGGAATGGGCATTGTGTCTATAACAGACCTGTAACATCTCACACCTCTTTCAGCACTGCACACAATCATTTTAACAATCCCGTGTGTTCCAGGTTATTCTTTGTTATAGAGTATGTCAATGGAGGAGATCTGATGTTCCATATGCAGAGGCAGAGGAAGCTGCCAGAGGAACATGCCAGGTGTGTCTCAGTCTGGATTTTGTGCATCAAAACAGTGGCTTTCTGACACAGTGCAGCAGTGCAGAGATTATGAGGGATGAGCCAGCAAATCCTCTCCAGATGCTAAGGATTTGAGAAATGTGAAACTGCATCCTCCTTTTGCTGCTGCAAGGCACCGTGTTTTTGTTTCCAGAAGGAACTGTAATAGGAAGCACGTAGATGTTGTTTGCACTGGCTTTACTCTGTATGACTGCAGTCTGCTATTTTTTTCTAGAAAAACAGTTTTGTGGTATTTTTTTTTAATGTCTAATGATATCAATGTGTTTCTCGTACAACAACCACTACCAGCTGTCCAGGCAAATGCTGAGTTCTTGGTGCATATGCTTAATCTCAGATGGTGAGATGAAAGGGATGATTGCAGGAGACATTACTATTAACTAAAAACAATTTTTGAAGTGCATAGAAACATTTGTGTGATTATTAACAATTTGCCACTTCTCTGTGGGAAAAGAATAGAATACTTGGGATTATGTATAGAAAATATCATTTTACCAAGACTGTGTTATTGTGCTTTGGGTTTTGATTACTTGAGTAATCAGTATTTCTTTCTGCACTAGGTTTTATTCTGCTGAAATCAGTCTAGCATTGAACTATTTACATGAGCGAGGGATAATCTACAGGGATTTAAAACTGGATAATGTGCTCCTCGATTCTGAAGGGCATATTAAACTCACAGATTATGGCATGTGCAAGGTAAGTTCTAGTTTCTTGCTAACCAGGAAAATCAACCATTAAGAAATTGTTATAAATTAAAAGACTCAGAGACTTTAAAAAGTGAAATTTCAAGGTCTGTCTTTGTACACAGTGCACACAGGCTGTATGTTCATTTAAGTTCCACATGTGGAGAAAAGGTAAATGCCAGAGTTCACAGACTACACTTACATGTGCTGCTTATGTTTTCATAAAGCTGCTGGATCAACTTGTCTGGGAGGGGTTGGCTGAAATGCACTGAATAAGGTGGTTCCAAAAGAGGTTGAAATTATCACTTGCTCTTGTTTGGATTCTGTGGCACTGCCCATTTCCTCTGGGAAAACTTGTGTCACTGCAAATTCGCCGGAGCGTGGCTCTGACTTTGCCATGGAATTGCCATAACTCTGGTTATTCAAGACTTAATTAATTCAAAGTGAACCTCTTAGCAGAGGAGTGTGGAATCTTCAGTTAACTGTAAAGTATTTTCTTCCCATCTTTTCCTAAAGGAGGGTCTGAGGCCCGGTGACACAACCAGCACGTTCTGTGGGACTCCAAACTATATTGCACCTGAAATTCTCCGGGGAGAGGATTATGGTAAATGGATTTCTTGTTGCTACTTTATAACTTTCATCTTGTCTGTTCTTATTGGAGTTGTTTAAGCAATAGAAAGTAAAAAAGCAGTCTTAATTCAACATTCTGTCTGAAAAAGTAAATAAAACCTTTAAAAGAAAAGCAGAAAACATCGCACAAAGCAAATGAGATACTCTGTATGGCTCATTTTAAATTCTTTTGAACAGTCTTGAAGAATAGCTTGAGTCTTCCAAATTTATTATTGTTTATAAGTATTTTAGATACTGCTAATGATGTACTTGCAGTCCGGAATTGTTTGGCTTTGGAGCTTTGAATTTGGCAGCAGTGATAGATCAGATACAAATTCATTGCAAAAGGCCTAGATAGTAGGTGTCCCTTTACATACTTTTTGTAATCTACCATCTTACTTCAATCAAATGTGTCTTTCATACTGGCTTCAGATACTCCTGCTTATCACAGCTTTCTAGGCCAGCCAGACTGTATCAGCCCCAGCCTGGCTACTGGGATTTCCTTTAGCACTGAATAGGAGGGGAGATACGCTTTGCTCCAAGAATGACTGACTTGCTGTTATTAAGACTCACACAGTTCTTCCTTGGCCTTATCTCCTACCCTGGATAATGCACTGTTGGTTAGTAATGACTAGGCTTAAATATTATCTAAACCTTTGTTAAGGGCTTAACACCAACCTTTAACCTCTTTGCATTTCCTCTGTACAGCATCTCCTTCTGTTGTGCATAATGATCCACGAAATGTCTGCTGCAGTCGTTATCTCTCCTTTATTCAGCTAATTGGCAATACTTGGATTTTTGAACTCATTTTTCTCTGTCTGTTTTTAGCCCCAGAGGTGTTGGTATTTTGGTTGTGAAATGTCTCCAGTGGTGTTTTCTCTCTTGAATTCCAGGCTTCAGTGTGGACTGGTGGGCCCTTGGTGTGCTGATGTTTGAGATGATGGCGGGCCGGTCGCCGTTCGACATCGTCGGGAGTTCTGACAACCCTGATCAGAACACAGAGGATTATCTCTTCCAAGGTAAGTACCACCAGTGTTCCTACACTTCAGTGCTTTGCTCCTACCTAACCTTTAAACTAACTCCAAAGATGCAAAGGAATGATAGGAACCTTGTTTTCTTGCAGTAATTTTGGAAAAACAGATCCGAATTCCCCGATCCCTCTCTGTGAAAGCAGCAGGTGTTCTAAAGAGTTTCCTTAACAAGGTAAGAGCTGATGTGCTTTATCTGCCATATACAGAAACAGAGTAGAAAATGTGAGAGCCTAAAGCAGAATTGCAGTGGGGCTGGGGGCCCTATTCTAGATACTTCTCTTGAAATCTGAAGCTCCTGGTTCTCAGGCTGGGATTATGAGTAAATTCCAAAGTGAAAGGCATAGAAATGGTCCTTTAACCTGGAGATTTGAACAAACTTACCAGGTTTAGTTTGGTTCTGAGAGATGCAGCTTAGCAAATCACTGGGACAGCTTCTGATGACTTCCTGGAGGGAGAGGCAGAGGCAGGATGTGCTCACTGCTAGCCTGAGAGTCAGAAGGTGCACGTGTGGTAGTGGATGAGGACTCCAAGCACCTGCTGGCTTTTAGTGAGTGTTATGTGAGTGGGAAGAAAGAGATACAGGAGAAATCAGATTTGGTTAAATAGTTTTAAGAAAGTCACACCATTCACTGCACAGTTTTACAGCTCCCTGGTAGTGTGTGCATGTTTGTACCTGGAGATGGATTTGCCCTGTGAAAATAAGCTTCTTTCCACAGTATTTACCAGGAACTGCTGTTACTGCCCCAGTGTGATTTCCTGGCATAATCTGTTCAGGGAGGAGCAAGGGCAGATGGGGGGGAAAAATCAAATTCATTAGTAATCAAACCAAGCCCGCTCTGAAACCTATGGAATGTTTAACAGGTCTGAATGAAAATGAAGAAAAGCAGCATAGTCATTTATATAAAATTCAGTTAAGGGCTTTCATATATTCCTGCCTATTTCAGAGGGTAAATTGGAGCAGTTTCCAAAATAAATAATGCTAATTTAGTTCTTCAGTGTTCCTTGTAACTCCGGTGTTTCATTTCTCACGGGATTTGTAACATTCATTTTATTCATGTGTAGGCTGTGGCATCCATTTAGAAATATTTTTCTTCCTTGCACAGGATCCAAAGGAACGCTTGGGCTGCCACCCTCAGACAGGGTTTGCAGATATCCAGGGACATCCCTTCTTCCGCAACGTTGACTGGGACCTGGTATGTGAATGCCCCCTGCCTTGGCTGAGTTTCTTTGCATACAGTGACAAAGTTGTTTTGAGTTTGACAAAGTTGTTTTGAGCTTAAGAGAAGACCTTAAGCTCAGAAACATTCAGCTCTTAATTTATGTTGTACCAGAATTACCATACACAATCTTTTTTTCCTTTTTCACACAGTAAGTGCAGTAGATTATTAGAATGATTGTAGAAAGTATAAAAAATAAACTTAATAGTAATTTCCAGCCTTGTTTAAAAATAATTCAATAGGTTGTAACTCATTCTCAGTGTGACTAAGTGCATTTATTCTTAGATGGAGCAAAAGCAAGTGGTGCCTCCATTTAAACCAAATATATCTGGAGAATTTGGTCTGGATAACTTTGATTCCCAATTCACCAATGAACCTGTGCAGCTCACTCCAGATGATGAGTAAGTAATGTAGAATTTAAGAAGTTCAGGGAAGAGAAGATGATTTGTTTTTATTTGTTTGGGTGTTTTATATTGTTAGTAGTCAGGTGAAATTATCCTGGCTGAAATGTTTTTATAAAATGCATGATAAGGTGCTTGATTTTGGTAATGGATTTGTAGTGAAATGGATGATGGCCTCATGAGAGGTCCTGATTTGGGATGAGGAGGGAATGACCTTTACCGTTTGATTGAGCCCCTGCTGTTCACATTTTAGGAATTTTTAATAGGGTTTTATATAACATTCACATAGTGTGTAAACAGAAACAGTGTATATTAAATGTTACCTGTGCACCTTAATCAGATCTGAAATCCAGCTTCCTTCTTCATCCCTTCCTAAATGCAGACTGTACAAATAAAGCTTAGAAAAGTTGCTGATGCAGGTGCAGTATCTATCACATCCTAACGTTTTCAAGTCCTTACAAAACTGACTGTCTAGGGCAAGTTTTGAAACTGCAAACCTTGCAGACTGTTTTGTGGGAGAGTGAGTGAAGCCCAGTCACTGCTTTGGAGGGGTTTTGTGTTTTGGTACTATTATTTGGGTGAAAAAAACCCCAGTGGTAACTGTAAAGGTAGAGAGGGACAAAAGAAGGAAGGGAAATTTTCTGAATTGCAGTCCACTGAACAGGTCTGAATTTTAAGTCAAACTATCAGTTACTGTTATCTTTTTAATTTTGCTCAACTAATGACTGTTTTTTAATCCTAATAGTGATATTGTGAAGAAGATTGATCAGTCTGAATTTGAAGGCTTTGAATACATAAATCCTCTTTTGATGTCAGCTGAGGAATGTGTCTGAATTCTCCATTTCTGAACTGTGCCAATTGTTACTCCGTTTGTTTCTGCATGGATAAACATCTCTCCATTTGGATGCACTTGCATAAAATGAGTAACTCAACATCCTGCTCTTGCCACCTAGTGTGAATTTTCCTTTTGTATTGATCGTTGTCCAGGACAGTTGTTATACTGAACCTTCAGCTGCCAGGTTTAAAATGTTAGAACTTTCTAACAATTTTGCCAAATATGAATTTTAATTCAGGAGTTGGTCTCTGGGGCTCCTGACTGAACAAAGGGTCTGGCTGTATAGTTTGCCATTACAGTGTTCTGAGCAAGGAAAGGCTTTCAGTGCTTAATGAACACAAATTGCATCAGGTGATGTAATAAACTATCCTTCAAGGATTTCAGATTTTTCAGCAGGATGAGTAAGAATTTATCACTTCTGTAGCTCCAGATCTCTTCTCTCTAAACATCTGATTTCCCTGTTCTAGACATAGAAATTAGAGCTTTGTTCATGCCCTTCAGACTGAAATGACAGCAAGGAGAGCAGATATTTACACTGAATAGGTCAAGACTGGCTTCTTTCATGGGGAATATTGATCCTACCCTGAAGGAGGCTATTAACACCATATCAGAATTCGTAGGCTTTGCTCCAACACTCACACTAGGAATTGTGCACTGATACAACGAGTGCCTTTCTAGCCTGGCCCTTTCAGCAAGGGTTGGACACGGCATCAAGTGTCAGTTTAATTAAAGAATTCCGTTAACTCTTTGAGAAATTAAAATCTGTACAGCATAATTCAGCAGTAATGGGCAGCTAATACTTAACCTCATACTATTTATTGCTTTTATACTTGCTGTCTTAACTGCATCAGAACTGCACACGGTACAGCCTGGAAAGGGCATCCGGTCCTTCTTTATCTTACTGCCACACTGCTGGGAGTGAGTTCCACTTTGCCAGTGGAAAAAGCATATCTAGAATAAAATAGGTGCTGTCCACAATGAGTCTCTTAACTTCTGCCCTTAGAGCTGGTGATCTGTACTCACAATGAAACCTGGAATGTTAGTAGCAGGCTCAAGGAAAGCAATTGAAAGAATGGGTCAAACTAGGAGTAAGAGGTGTGTTTCTTACATTTCATGTTAGTAAGCAGTGTAATATACAGCACAGATAATTCTTATTTTTAATGCTAAAGCAATAGTTATGAATGTGTTGGGCTGAAGGAATGCCAAATGTACCACTTTTTTTTTATTATTATTTTGGGGAAAAGGGATTAAGAGACACTGAGGAAAGGAATCTGTGTTATGTAAGAGCCGTAAGAGAAGCCGTAAGCGTCACTGAAAGCAGATCTAAGAATCTGTAAGCACAAGTTGGCAAACATGACCTGAGGCTTTTAGTAGACTTTTGCTTGGCCAGTGTCTTTCTATGAAAATCCTTGTATGACAACAGTTATTTCATAGCACAAGTTTTCTGGTGTATGTCTGTTCACTTCCATGTCAGCTGCAAGCAGAGAGATTGCACAAATCCACACTGGTGTCGTGGTATGAGATTTAGTTCATGTTTTTCTTTGCAATGTGAATAGGAAACTCTTCAGTATTGGACTAGTACTGGACTTTAGTATTGGAGTTTTCAAAACTGGGAAGTGATTTGAGGGGCTTCAGTTTCAGGGAAGTGTTGAACCTCCTCTCTGTTAAAAATCAGGTTTCCTTGCATTCAAGTTGCATCTTTTCAAATGTAAAGTGTCAGAGTGAACCTTCCTTTAAAGAACAGCTAATGGGGTCAAGTGAACTGCTCTACCTGCAGTTTTAAAGTGGTGATTGTTTAGCCTCTGACTCCTGCATCCACATGATCAGTTTAGACACCAGGACATAACTGATCCTGAACCTGGGAATCGCTTAAAGCAAAAAAGAAAAGCCTCGTTTCTACAGTGGCATAATTTCCTACAAAGTATTAAGGGAAATGGCTTTATGTAAGGAAGGACATTTCTGCTATTCATCACAGAAAAGTACAAAAAGCAAAACTTGGGGGTTTTTTTACAATGTCACAGAAAAAAGACTTTCTATTTACATATCTAACCATTAAGAATGTTGCAAAGTGACAAATCTTAAATTACTGTAAATCCATTTTTAAACTTTAATTTTCTCCAAAGTGCCATGATAGTAACTGTTATTTTTCATTGTTAAGCATACAGCAACTGTCATAAATATTCAGAAGGGACATTGGGTGTAAACAGTCCAGTGCAGTAGGTTTTGTTTTTTTGGATAATGTGTCTGCATCAGAAGCATGATGTATTTATGTGGAGTAACCTCCTTTTTGTACACGAGTTGGATTCCTATGGGTGCTCTGCTAGTTAATATTGTCACTACTATTTTCCTGTTTCATATGGAATATGGTCTTGAGCGTCGTTGTGTAATCATTCCCTTTATTTGTGCACACTTTTTACTTTAAATAAAACATTTATATTAGACGTCTGTGTGTGAAAATCTCAGAGAAATTCTGTGAAATGCTGGTCTTTTCTTGGGATCATCATCTGACCCTTTTAAATTATCCATATCCCATGGGAGCCTTGTTCTAATCTTTTCATTTCTTGTAGAAAATTGCACTGGGGTAGGCCACAGTAACCCAACAAATACCTTTCTCACCCTGCATTTACCAAACCTGTCTGAGAATGCAGGTTCTGTTCCAGCATCATTCCCCAGCCTCATGCTCATCTTGTCCTTTGGAAAAATACCATCCTTGTAGGTTCTGTCTTTCCTTCCAACACCAGTGATGAGACAAAAGCAGTGAGGCATCAATCCTCTGCACAGAGACAGAAATCTGAAAGGAAAATACAAACTGCTACTTTAGCCTGCTCATCCAAGGGCCTCTTTCAGCTGGAACTCGTACAACGTCATTTCAGCTGCCAGAGCTGGGATTTGGAGTTCAGAGCAACGCTCTCGTCTGCTGCACTTACTTCTGCATGATTTATTTCTTTGTTTCTTCAACTCCTCCCCTGCATTCTCAGATTTCTGACACGGAGGGTGATGGCACTTAGCTCATGCCCTGCCACAGATGCAGTGGTTTAATTTCTGCGTTTCAGTATCTTTTAAAAGAGATTTTTGTCTTGCCTGTTAGCAGGGGTGTGCGTCGGCAATCCTGGCGAGTGCTGCAGATGGCTGCATATCTTACATGCTTAACCTCCCCCCACGCACACTCCCTGTTTCTGTTCAGTTGCGTGCCCAGCTGCTCTCGCCTCAGTCTGAGCAATTGTTTATGCTGAGGCACTCTATGAAGGAAGCTAATAGATTGGATCATCTATATATACACTTGGTAAGTGCTAAGCAAGAAGCGTCCTCACTTCAGCGTGGATGGTGTAAGGCGTTGAAGCAACAGAGGAACTGGCCACAGAATAATGATGTTTTCCTGGGAAGAGAGAAGGTAGGGATTGGAGCCCCTTCGAGAAAAAGTGGATTTTACCTTATCTTGCATTTTTTTGCAAAGAGTTTCCCCATGGGTTTCTTTTAATTTTTTTTTCTGCTTATAATAAAGGGATCTGCATACTTGAAAGGTGGACTCCTACCATTTAATCACCGATAACTGAAGGCAGAGCAGTATCTGTATCCCAGGTCTGTGCAACTTTTGTGGGAGGTGACTTTTTCAGGCATAAATAGAACCAGGAATCTCTTGTGTCCACATTTGACTTTTAAGGATGAGTAAAGTCTCTGGGTTTATAACCCTCTTACACCAGAGGAATGGTTCAAGTCCTTCAGGAGCCGAAGTGTTTTGTGCACTGTCCCCACTGTGATTTGTCCTGCAGGATGTGGTGTCTGCCAAAATCTATCAACTTTTTGCGCTTAAAACACAACCTGTAATAGGGTATCTATTTTACAAGAGTGAAACCTCCTATGACACATTAGCTAACAGTCTGAACTGTTACAACTTAGTATTAAACATGACTACCAAAGTGATTTTTTTTTTAAAAAAGCAGAGTATCATCTCATCAGAGAAGAAAATGCACCGTCTTTGTTCACAGTTAAATTGTGCTCTCCAGGGCACAGTTCATAGTTAAATTGTGTATCTTCAGGGACTGTGTATCAGGGAAGTTTGGGAGCTTCCCCAGAGCCTCAGCACTTCTTGAAAATTCAGACACTTCATTAATCAAAGCAAGATTCCTCCTGTGCTATTAGTGCACTTTATTACCACTTGCAAAGGTCTGTAATTCAGGTTTTAGTTGCGCAGTGTCTTCAGAACCGCTTTTCACAGTCCACATTAGAAATTGTAGGCAGAGATAACACCTTTTTTTAGACAATCCTCTACCTACAAACTTTGTCTTCCATTGCCTGATTATTGTAGCTCTATAGCAACACTATCATTACAGCACAATAGTTACCAGAATTTGTAACCTGAAATGGAACATTTCTGCAGCAGAACCTGAAAAAAACCCCAACAAATTAAACAATGCCACTGAAGCTTATGCTTCCATGACATCAGGAGCTCTAATAAAAGATGGAATATCTGCCTACATATGTTGCCTTCCTCACAGACATTGATTAGTCCAGCTCTGAAGTTAGATGTTACATTTTCTTCAGTAAATTCAAAAGGGATTATCACAGAGTGCGTTTCACTAATCGGTATTTGAAGACATTCTTTTTTTTTTTTTTTAAAATCGGGTCCTAACATCCAAGAGGGTGAAGCAGACAGGAATGTCTAGAATGTCTAGACAATTCCCTCATAGGTCCATATCTTTCAGAATCAGCTCCAAAAGCTGGTGGATTCAGATATCTTGTTTAATTCTGCCATATTGCTGTGGCTTCTAAGTAGACCTTGTATCTGCTTAATAAATAAGTACTGGGTGTTAGTATTCTTTGCAAAAATGTTTGCTCTTCTATAAGACCCTGATGGTTGGGGCTGGGGTAGATCATTCAGATCCAAAGATATTGTAGACAGTGTTGCAGATACAGCAACTGATGTGGTGGTTTAAGTGCGAGTTAAGAGGTGAAGCAGCTTTGCAGTGATGCTCAAGGGCCTCTCCATCAGCAAGTCCTGCCAGCCGAGAGGAAACCTGAGCAAATCAAAGGTGCGAAGCCAAGGATTAAAGAGCACCAAGCACCTCTCTCATCTGATCAGCAGCGAGGCAGGTTCGGTGGCTGTGCCATAATCCTCCTGGAACGGCATTAGGGAACAGCATGGAAGGGATCTCGCCGGCCGCGGGCAGTGCTGCCCGGTGCTAAGCGGTGCCTGGTGGTTGTACAACTGCCCCATTTTCGTGTGCTGTGCTTTTGTACTTGCATCAAAATATGTAACTGTGTGGGATGAAAGGAAACGGCAAATTGGATTGCGCCGTAATCCCAGTTGAAGCGCTGTCTTCACAAAGATGTAAACTGAAAAGCTTTAGGCTTCTTGCAGGCAGAAGAAACTTGTAATTCATGAACGAGTTGTACAGCGACTAAGCTGTCCCTGAAGAGCATCTTCCCCGCCTCTCCGCGGTTTGATCATTTCGCTTCCCAGAACATCTGCGCTTCAGCATCTCCAGCGATCCCGTGGCTGGAGGGAGCGGTGTGTGACACTGCTTCGGGGACAGGCACCATCACCCTGACCCGCCTTCCCCGTCCCCAGCAGTGGGGTGCCAGAGCACAGCCCACCCTTGTGGGGACTCTCGAAACCCTTTCCGAGGGACGCTCTTTGAGGGACTCAAGGACTCTCACTGAGGGACCATCTTTGAGCGACATTTTTTGACGGACAGTCACTGAGGGACCTTCTTTGAGGAAAGCCTCGCTCCCGGACATTCACTAAGGGACAGTCAGGCAGAGCCAGCCCCTTGCTGGCGGCCTCTGCCCGCCGCCGCCGTCGCGCCTCAGGGGAGCGACACGCCCGACAGCTCCCCGACGGCGCCTGGCCCTCCTCCCGCCTGGCTTTTCCCCTTCTGCCATGGCCGCTCTCCCTCCCCCCGGCCCCAGCTGCCGCTCCGTGCCCGTCCCTCAGCCGGCCCCTCTCGCCCGCTGACGGGGAAACGGCGGCAGGGCGGCGCGGGGCCGGGTCTGACCGGGCGGGCTGAGGGGAAGCCGGGCAGAAACAACACTTGTCCATGTATATTCACATTTTAATGTATATTATATATACATATTTATTTATTTTATTTTCTATTCCTCTTCCTGCGCTTGCCCCACGGACAGCGAGGGTGGGGGCGGGGGGAGGACGGGCCGGGTTTCCCAGCGCTGAGGCGGCGGCGGCGGCGGCGGCGGCGGCGGGCGGGGGAGGGGCGGGCGGGCGCTCCCGCCGCTGCCCCAGACAGTGGGCGGGGCCGGCGCGCGCCGCCGGCGGGTTCGTGCCCGCGCGCCGCCGCCGCCGCCGTCTCGGTCTCCGCAGTGAGGTCACGGGTGGGCGGCGCGAGTGCGGCGCCTGTTCCGCTCCCCGCGGCCGCCGGAGCCCCCGCGGTGCCGGGTGAGCAGCCGGGGAACTTACTGGGAACGGCGGGGAGCGGGGCGGTGGAGCCGTGGGGGAAGGGCGGGAGCGCCCGCCGGGGGATGGGAGGGAGCGGCGGCTGCGGAGAGGCGGCGTGGGGGCGGCGGGGAGAGGGGCAGCGGGGTACCGGGGATGGGAGGGGGGGAGGGAAAGAGGGGCGGCGGAGAGGCGCGGTACGGCTGGGGACAGCGGGGAGCCGGGCAGGGCGGAGGGGCGAGCCCGGCGGGGGGAGGGGGAAGGGCTGAGCTGTGCCCGGAGCGGTACCGGCGGGGCCGGGGTGAGTCACGGCGCGACAGGGAGCGGCGGGATGCGGCGTCCCGGGAGGGGCCGCGGGGCGAGGGGTCGGTGCCCGGGATGGGGGGGCCGGTGCCCGGCCCGCGGCTCGCCGGAGCGCCCGTCCTTTCGGGCGTGCACGCCGGGAGAGCCGCTCCGGACCGCGGACCGCCCCCTCCCCCTCGGTATCGCCCATCGGTTGGGGGCTTGTCCCGGTGTTCCGCGACTTATAGGGAAAAGCACCCTGCCTCTGGCAGGGAATCCCAGAACGGTTTGGGTTGGAGGGGGCTTTAAAGCTTATCTCCTTCCAACCCCCCTGCCATGGGCAGGGACACCTTCCACTATCCCAGCTTGCTCAAAGCCCTGTCCAGCCTGGCCTTGGATACTTCCAGGCACGGGGCAGCCACAGCTTCTCGGGTCAACCTGTGCCAGTACCTCACTGCTATCACAGAGAATAATTTCTTCCTTTTACCAAATCAAAGCCTTCCTTCTCTCAGTTTAAAGCCATTCCCCCTTGTCCTTTTACTGCATGCCCTTGTCAAAAGTCCCTCTCCAGCTCTCTTGAAGCCCCTTTAGGTACAGAGCGAACTCTGGGATTGCTTGTGATCGGCCTCTCTCTCTTTCACAGGTTATCAGGAAGGACTGGCAGAAGTCTGTGCTGGCACACGGCATGAATTCAGCCCATGGCCTGGATCTCACCTCTATTACTAATAACTTGGGCTGGGAAAATTCTGACACACACCAGTGACATCTGGGCGAAAGGTGACTCTCAAGGGACGTATAGTTTTTGCCGTCGATCTGGATCAGCCTTTAATTTCAGGATTTATTCGTGAACTGCCATAGTAGCTGTCACGGTGGTGGTGAAATCATAAAGCTAGCAGCACAGTAAAGCAAGCTCTTAAGATTGTGTTTGATCTCTGGGAGCTGAAAGTGCTGAATAAAATTTTCACACAACTTAAACTACGTTTTGGATCAGTTGCGTTAAGATTGACATTCTTCTAACCGAGCCCATTTTCTATTTTAATATTTAAATAGAGACTTATTTGAAAAGACAGTATATTTTTTAAAGGAAAAAAATGATTGAGGATGAACACGCATCATCGCATCGTTTTTTACTAAATTGCTGGACAAGACTAATGTGTAAAATAGTGGATAGCGTATGAAGAAAACATTTTGTATACATATTGCATTGGGGTTTTTATATTATAAAATTGAACAAATAACTAAGGAAAGAGTTATAAGTAATTTTACTCTATTAGTAATTAGTAATTTTACAGTATTACATGCAAAATGGTTTTAAAAACAGTTTTTACTGTGGGATCCTGAAGAAGTAATGTTTTACTGAAAGGTACGTGCAGCTCGGTGTACCTGAGGTAATCCAAGATCACATGAAACTATTTTTTATATGAAAAACAAGAAAATGCACATTCAGGACTGACTTAATTAAAGCTGTAGTGTTTAGCAATGGAAAGCCCACAGATAAACTTCCCTCTAGGTCTGGTTTCAGACCAAAAAAGGAGCAGGATCCAAGAGGATGGGAGTCCTCCACTGAAAAAAGCAATGACAGAAATGCATGTAAATAACAAAGTACAGGTCGTAATAAACAAATTGCCAACAATAAAGAAGGAAAACCTGGATGACTATGATGAAACTCCAGTGGAGGCTGATGGAGAAACTGCCAAGCCAAACAGTTCTCCAAACAGTTCTTCACTATCTGAGCCTTTGAGTTTAAATCCAGGTTTGAAACATACGTTGGCACAGTTCCACCTGAGCAGCCAGAGTTCGTTGGGTGGACCTGCAGCCTTTTCAGCTCGGTATTCCCAGGAGAGTATGTCACCCACCGTCTTCCTGCCTCTCCCATCACCACAAATCCTCTCTGGTCCGCTGCTCATCCCTCCAGACAGCTCCACAGAACTCACCCAGACCCTGCTGGAGGGGGAATCCATCTCTTGTTTCAAAGTCGGAGGAGAAAAAAGACTTTGCCTGCCTCAAGTGTTGAATTCGGTTCTCCGCGACTTTTCCTTGCAGCAGATCAACACGGTGTGTGATGAGCTCTACATCTACTGCTCCAGGTGCACTTCTGACCAGCTTCACATTCTGAAGGTTTTGGGAATTCTTCCGTTCAACGCTCCATCCTGCGGGCTCATCACGCTGACGGACGCTCAGAGACTATGCAATGCTTTACTGCGCCCTCGCACTTTCCCCCAAAGCGGCAGTTTCCTCCCTGGTAAGACCACCTTGGCCCAGCTGAAAGAGACTGGCAGTGCCTTCGAAGTAGAGCACGAATGCCTGGGCAAGTGCCAGGGGTTGTTTGCACCTCAGTTCTACCTTGCCCCGGATGACCCGTGCATCCAGTGCTTGGAATGCTACGGGATGTTCTCGCCCCAGACCTTCGTGATGCATTCGCACAGATCCCCGGACAAGAGGACCTGCCACTGGGGGTTTGAGTCGGCCAAGTGGCACTGCTACCTGCACATTAACCAAAAATACCTGGGCACGTCAGAGGAGAGAGAGCTGAAGCATCTCTTGGAGGAAATGAAGGAGAAATTCAGCGAGAAAAACCAGAAAAGAACTCGGTCCAAAGTAAGTTCACCTGGTGTTGTAAAGCTCGCAGATCTCATTCTGCTCACACGTAAATACTTGTTTTAGAAGCACATTACTTGGCTTTTCTAAGTGGGAATACTTGTCACATCAAGCCTAAGTTAAATTTGTGAGAGCTTCACCATGGAAATAACATTTCTCATTAAGAGGGGTGGTAATTTCTTTCCTCTTTGGGCTGCACGTAACCATTCGAGCTGGCTTGGCTTTGTTGGTTCTTATTCTGTCCTAAGGTATACAGACTCTGGAAAATTCGGTCTATTGTGAAAATTTTTGTTCTCCCATTTGACCTTTGAGTAGGTTTTATGCAGTGTGTGCTGCAGCAGCTGAGCAAAGCAGAAAGGAGCTTGAAAATAAAGTATTACAAATGAATTCTTCATTTGTTATTTGTACTCCAGCACGCACACATGGGCTGGATGGCAACCTGGCTTGCTGGCCACCCATCTCATGACTTGTGTGCAGGGTAGTGGTGCTTTGCTAAATGGCTATTTAGAAGCCCAAAGTCTGCTTGTTCAGCAAGAGCTTTCTGTTCAAACCACTTGTGCAGTGAAATATGCCAAAAAGAGGGGGTTTTAAGCAGCCCAAGTAATGAGCTGTAGGCCGGTATCTTGACAATAGTTAATAATAGACATCTTATTTTTTCCTGAAATACTGCTGCAAGTCTGTGCTGTGGTTCCAAAACACAGAGCTTATTTGTCCTTTGGAGAGCTTCTACTTTAAATAATAGGACAAGCAGCAGAGAAACATTAATATCATAGATGTTCCCGTTCTTAGAAAGCACAATTTTGGGGTATAATTTAAACTTGAATAGGTTTTTAATGGTTTCTGCCCCATGACTGTTTCTTTTCAATGTATTCAGTGTTTCTGTGGCTGCTGGTTTGATGATAAATCCGTGTTGCCTGTTGGATGTTCTGTGGTGGATTTCAAAATAGCAGCAAGAGCAGCGCAGATGGTTGAGCCCAAAAAGGGGTGCTGTGAGCTGACACCTTTCAGCACAAATTTCTGAAAAGTTGGTGTTGCAGGAAGGCTGACTGTAGTAACAGGTATTGTTACAGTGGTGCCAGTCTGCAGGAAGAGATTTTACCAGCAGATTCCCATGGAAGTCTGCAGTATGGCATGCTTCCACATGCTGAATTATTTGAAGATGCAGTCTCCTAGCAAAGAGACTTTGCTTTTCAACTGATAAAGACATGTCAGTCTTTATTCTTCCAATATGAACTGCACCATGGTGGATGCATCAGTGGAAATAGTCTTTCATGCTCACACCTATAAATGCTGCTTCTCTTCTCACAGCAGATTGCAGACAATGAGGTCTTTGAGGTTCATGTGCAAAGATGAAAAAAATCCAGCTGAAATTAGCAGTGGCAGTAATTTGGACTGGACTGGTACAAATGAAATTGTAAAACTTTCTGCAGTCTTCTGTCGCAGACCTGTATAGTTCTTTCTTACAAAGCAACATGTGAAACCAGAGTCAGAAGCTGTGAAAACCTGAGCAAAATACAACGGTGGGGGAGGTTTTGGGGTTTTTCTTCTGTCCCGTGAATATTTGTCTGGGATGTACAAAAGAGTTTAAGAGAGCAGTGTTGAGAGTATGGTTTCCCTTTCCTTGTCCTGGGGGTGCTTAGGCTGCTTCAGTTGTCTTTTCATAGACTCAGTGAATGGTTTAGGTTAGAAGGGACCTTAAAGATCATCTCATTCCACCCCCTGCCCTGCCCTGGGCAGGAACACCTTCCACTAGAACAGATTGCTCACAGCTCCATCCAGCCTGACCTTGAACACCTCCAGGGATGGAGCAGCCACAACTTCTTTTCCTCATTTCTGTGCTGTGGGATCAGGTACAGCACGTAGACATTCCCTTTCCTTACACTCCTAGGGGAATTTATTTGCAGGATGTTCTGTTTGCTGTTCTGTCACCTCCTTACCACCTTTGCTGAGTCAGTCCTCAGAAGTGCTGACATGTCTTTGTGGTTATCTTGGAGGGCCCAGGAAGAGCAATTGCCCTTGGCTAGGTCTTTCCCCACCTAGTAATAACGAATTAATTAAATCCCATAGTCTTTGGAGCATCCTAGATCCCGTGCTTTGCCTTTCTCCTTAGCATTTATTTCACTCTGAGTTTATTCACCTCACAGTGCAAATACACTTTTGTTTCAGTATTTTAAGAGCAAAGTACTCTTGAGATTAATTCCTTTCTGTTCTTTGTGCTAATAAGAAAGCTGTAAGCTGTGTGCTTGATTGTCATAATTTTCTGTGGAGTTCTAGACTGCAGTGCAACATCCACCTGCTCTTCATGGAACAGCTGTCACCGAGCCTCTGCTGATTCCTGCACTGACAGATCCTTGTTCCCTTTGACTTTGCGACAGTTTCTCAGCATCTCTGCACTAAAACTTTGTCTTGCTTCTCATTTCTTGAGCTGGTCCCAGTGCATGAGGGAAATCTTTCCTGGTTGTTTTATAAATCCAGTCTCTGCTAAAACTACTGGCTTAATGATTGCATTGAAACCATTTCTCACCTATGTATTTTTTCCTTAAAGAACAGCTTTGTCCAACTAGCCTTGAAGAAAAATAAGTCATTTTTCATGTAACCCTTTTTGAACAGTTTGAGTGGAAGTAATTCAATTCAACTTGTTGTGTTTATAGAATTATTTAAGAGCACCTAAAATAAACNTTTGAAAATAGAGATGACCTGATAATTTCGTGTGTAAATATATAAGCATGTTAAAATGTGAGTCCTAAAATATGGACAAATGCCATCTGAAGCTAAAATCAGATCACTGCATACTAGCTGCAGTATAAGTAGATTATATGTGATTATTTAAATTATTAGAATGATCTGAGTAAGTAGAAAAAACTTGACAAGTGTCAGGATGAGGCCATTTTCCTAGAGATTATTCAAGTTTTTTTTATTTAAAGCCTTTTTATGAATTTACAACTCCAGAGCTTCTCTTCCTTGTACCCTCCCTCCCTCTCTGTGTGTGTTGGAAGTGAGGAAGTGCAGGGGTGGAGTTGAATTTCAGTTTCATTGTGAGGGCTGAGTTTGGTGGGGTGGAAGTTTTGGTCAGGGTGGGGTAGGTGGGGTTTGGCCCCTGCCAGGGTCGGGTGGGGTTGGATTGTGCAGACCATGGCTCAGGTGACACCAGTGTCACTGGGGGTCTCCCACTGCCAGGGATGAAGTTCTCTAAAAGTTTATTCCAGGCTGTGTAAATACAAACTTTTCTGCTAATATAGCACATAAGAAGTTGTGAAGATATTAGAACACTACATAAAGGTTTCAATTCAAGGTTTATTTAATTTTTTTAAGCTTTATAGGCTGTTTTTTAATTGACCAACTTGTCGAAGGGACTGGGTCTGGTAGGAATGGTGTTGACTTATTTTGTAGCAGCCTGTATGGTGCTGTGCTTTGGATTTGTGGCTAAAACTGTGGCTGACATGCCAATGTTCTGGCTACTGCAATAAAAACTGGGATAGAAGGAAGAGAAGGAGGGTTTGGCATCCAGGGTAGAGGTTGTTCAAGGGTAGCTGGGCAGTTGTCTGAGGGAGGGACCGAGTCATGCCCTTTGCTTCACTTAAGTTTTTCTCTTTCCTTCACCTCTTAAACCAAATTTATCTTGATCCAGGAGCTTTCTTGGTCTTTTCCTTTCCATGCCCTGGGGATGGTGCTGAGGGAGCAGCTCTGTGGGTGCTTGGCAGCTGCCTGGGGTCAGCCAACCACACCCTACCCAAAACCCCACATCCCAAGGCTGTTCTAATACAGCGAAATTACAAATCAGTTTCTTAGCTATGAGGATATTGTGAATAGATGGTGAGCCACCTTTTGCTTGAAATTAGGAGCAACTTCACAGGAGAGCACAAAGTATCACCAAGAATTTTGAGTAAAGAGTAAATCCAAAAACATTTCTTGAGACACGCAGAACAAGAATTGCTTTCCAAATGCAAAATGCAGAGAAGTTTTTAAGATTATATATTCTGATGCACTTGAGTTAATTTTGTTTGCTACTGCAGAGGGAATGGCATTTTTGTGTTACAGGGAGCAGTTTTGCCTGCTCGTGTGATAAAAATTTGTGATGACAGAAGGAAGTTCTGTCCCAGGAACACCAGCACACTGTTCCATTTAATTTTGAAATAAAGAATCTGGCAGGTGCTTAGTTTGTATAGACACATTATTACAAAAGGCTCCTACGCCTTTTGGGAATCCTAGTTTTTGCTTTCTGTTTCTCTCAAGCTTGTTTAGTAGAGTTCTGGAAACTCAGCAGAGCTTTTAGATAAGACTGTGAAGAGATTTTCCTTTAATTTCATTGCTGTTTTGCCCACCGTGGTAAATTGGAGATCGAAGAAAATTCTGTGGCTTGCATCACCCTGCATCTCTGCCAAAGACACCCCATTTCCCAGTACCCCAGTGCCTCTGGTGTACCTGTATTCATGGTGTAAATGCAATTTCTCCAAGGAGGGTTTATGAAAATGTAAATAACCTACATCCATGTCTCACTTACCAATTTATTTTCTTTCCTTTAGGCAGAGCCACAGCAGAACCTGGAATTATCACAGTGGTATCCAGTTATAAAGCAAGAAGCAGAAACTGATCCTCAACCACCTTCCTTTTTCCACCCCAGGTAACTGAGTTTCTTATGTAGAACTATAAGCACTGTCAAGTATTCAAATACTTTTGGCTATTTAGAAATAATTCAAACTGAAAAAGAAATGTATTTGCAACCCGAACTGTCAGGAAAATTCTTAAGGTATCACACAGGAATGATTTAACCCTAAATTTTTATGCATTTCTTAGTGTAAATACAAATGAACTGCTTATGAGTTTTTTGGTATAGGACTCAAGCTGTGATCTGTGGGTGTTCTTCACCAAGCAATACAATTGAAATGAAATTAAAATTTCCCCTTTCTTAGTAGAAATGGCAGAGGTAACTTTTGATCTTTCATATTGTAATACAATGCATGCATGTGGAAAGCTGCACAGGGTCCTTTTACCATGAGGACAACTTAATTTCCTTCCAGAAAAGACTTCCAAGATGTGTTGGAAGGTTTTCTTCCACAGTGGAACAAGGGCTGCAGCTGAATTGTCTGTGGACTGGTTTCCTGGTTTCCCCATCCTCCATTGCTAATATGAGGGTTATGAAAGTGCTGGAGAGTCTGGATTCAGTGGCATTCTAATTTCACTCTTTGCATTTAAATGGAGCCTTCATATGATTTTCTGTAATTTTTTTTTTAATCAGCCATGTTTGGAAAATCTACTTGTTTGATAGCCTCCAAACCTTATCTAGATAATCTACTCAGTAAAGATTAAGTGGATGGTTAGGCTTTCCTTTTGCATAGAAAAAATTTTAAAAGGATGTAAAGGATGTGCTTACTTTTCATTGATGCTTTCACAGTTTGAACTCATGTTAAATTAAACTTACTGCTCTCAACCAGCCATCATTTATTATGTCTTACCTTTCACTATGAATTTTATTCTTCTGCTGTTTCAGTTACTACCTTTATATGTGTGATAAAGTGGTTGCCCCGAATGTGTCTCTTGCATCTCAATATAAGGATGTTTCAAAAACAACAGTAAAAGCTTCAGAAGTTAATAAATCCTCACCTGGGCAGTCAGAGAAGAAGCTGAGTAGTGGAAAGCACAAAAAAGCTGCCTCCTATCCAGAGCTTTCTCTTGAAGAACAGGAAAAAATTGACTTGAAAACTGGTATGGAGCAGCCAAATAAACGTTTAGGTGAGTAGTGAAAATTATATTGAAATGTTTTGATTTTAATGCCGTGGAATTTTGGAAAGCTTTACACTGAGCTAGAATTCTCAGTTTTCTTTGCGTTTTTGTCACTCTGGAATTTGAACTTCCTGTGACTGTTGTTCTCTGGTTTTTTTCCTGTGTAGATCCTCCTGCGTCAGCTCGTCCTGCGAGAGGTGGAAAGTCCGAGCGTGTTTCTTCCAAAACCACCAGAGACTCTGGCCGTGGGGAGGGAGGTGCTGAGGCACGAACCTTGTCCCCCACCCTCATGAAAGACATCAGCTGTGAGGATGACAAGGGAAGGATCATGGAAGAAGTGATGAAAACCTACATCAAGCAGCAGGAGAAGCTGAACGTGATTTTGCGGAGGAAGCAGCAGCTCCAAATGGTACCGTGGCGGTCAGGGTGCATTTTCCCCCTGGGCAGCAGGGAGCTGGTGTGAGCCTGCTGGCTCCACACTCAACATCACAGATTGCATCATTTAGAAACACCAAAGCACACGGATCATCTTTCCCTCAGCTTAAATCCAGACACTAAATCTTCAATATCCCTTATGCTCATGAGTTTTGAGCCCACTAATAAGTGGTGTCTCTTCGCTTTGCAGCTGCTGGGTCCAAGCAGCTCCTGCTTTTGCTGTGTTCTCTAAAATGTCTCCGTTTTCAGGTTTTTAAAGATGCAGATATCAGGATTCTAGGAATGGTCTTATCACTGGATAAAAAAAGAACACCACCTTCCTATTCCCATTTGCTAATCTGTGCTTTTAGGGATTTTATTTTTAGCCTTTTCTTTAATAATGGATGGTTTTAGAGGCTGGTGTTCATCTGTGACATTTTTGTTTTTTGAATTCAGTTAAATACTGTCTTTGCTTCTTGCATCCATGGAACAGACCTAATACTTTAATTTACTTTATTTTAATTTAAATGTTAATCTCAGAATCTAGAAGCTCAGGTAGGGCCCTAGAGCTGCTACTTCAAAGTTTTTCCGAAAGTTTTTCAAAGCTTGTAGATAAGTTTAAAAAAATACGAGTTTAAAAGTATCAAAGTGTCAGTGAACAGAGAAATCAAACACTTCATTTTGTTTTCTGATGCTACGCTTGCATCTTCAAAGTATGTTTCAGTGAATCAGTGCTGCTGCTTCCTGAGGTTCACTGCTGGAAGTGCAAATTTGTTTCTAGAAACTCCATGTACTTGGAAATATAAGTAATTTCTTAAAAATCAGGTGCATGTTACAGAATTCCATGCTGTCACTGGTAAGTAGATAAATACCATTATCAGGCTGTTGTTACTGGTAGTTCCAAATGGTCTTTCTGGCCTCAGTGGTTCCAGAGAGACTTTTAAATTCAGGGCTTTTTACTTTTCTGGTGTTAGAAGGAAGGAGTATGAGATCTTGATCTTTCTTTACAGGAAGTGGAAATGTTAAGCAACTCTAAAGCTATGAAGGAACTGACTGAAGAGCAGCAGAATTTACAAAAAGAACTCGAATGTTTGCAAGCAGAGCATGCACAAAGAATGGAAGAATTTTATTTTGAGCAGAGAGACTTGGAGAAGAAACTGGACCAAGTGATGAAACAAAAATGTAGCTGTGACTCCAATTTGGAGAAAGATAAAGAAGCTGAATATGCAGCACAGGTGAGAAAGGAAGGTTTATTTCAAACAAAACATGTTTAGTGTATCAGGAAATTGTGGAGTTGTTCAGCCACCCTGAGGTTTCATTTTCTCTGTGTGTTCTGAAACCACAGATATCAAAATAGGTCAGTGACAGCAATATTTATTTCCCTGAACCTTGATTGAAACTGAGGTAGAATGTAACTTACAGAAACATATATTATTGATGAAATATTAAACTTAAACATGAGGTCTGTTAATCCTCATTTAAAACAAATTCTGTTTGCCCATGATATAGACCTAAACATTATCATTATTATGTGTAAAAAATAATCCAAACCTCTGAACCATCTTTTTGTCAGATTAGCAGCATACTTTGCTGCTCCTCATATTCCTTGGTGGTAGAATCTTCTGCAGTATCTGATGAGCCCTTTCTGGGCTCTGTCAAAACATTTGGCCAAGAGTTTTCTTGGAAATGAAAATCATGTTACTGTCTCTCTTCTCTTTGATTCGTATGTCAAAACCTATGGAGTTGTTTTTTCCTCTCACTTTCCTGTTCAGTTTTACTGTTGCTTCTTTATGTTGGAGGTTATTCCAATGGGAAAAAATACAGTTAATGACAAAGGGAACCTTGGAATGCCCCTTTTAAAAATCAGCTGTAGTTATGATTAATTTTTTTATTTTGCACCATATCACAGAAAACTAGTCTTAACAGGCTCGTTTTTAAAGTGAACGAAATACAAAGCTTGAGCTCAGTGGAGCTCTGTGGTCCTTTGTTCACAGTTGTGTATGTTTCCTGTTCTGACTGACTCAAACTGAGAAACAGGCACTACTTGAGAGACAGGTTTTGGTATTTTTGGTGAGTAGGGCAGAGACTCGCGTCGTAAATCCTTCTCATGAATTTAATTTCATGACATCCCACTCCACTGATTCTTGGCCTTTGCTGCCAGAAATAATCCTCTCTGACTAAGGCCTGATTTACTAAACATCTGGTACAAGCCCTATTAGTGCAAGTAACGACGTGTTCTAATTTATGGAGATCATCATGTACAGCACATTCTGTAGGGCTTGTGCAGCTCACTTCCTTTGGAGGGTGAAAACTGTGGATTGTTCCCCAAGGAGATTGGTTGTGGGTTTCTTTTGAAGTCAGACTTTGAAAACTACATACATTCCTTCTGTAAAAGTTTGCTCTGTTATTACCTCTGTGGTAGATCTATTCACAAGGTATGATTTGAACCTTTTTCTCCATTCGTCACATCTTGCAGTAGATTCTGGTTCCAAGAAGCACCAGAGTTAAACAGAGGTCTTGGTAACAGGGAACTTCCCCAAGCTGTGTATACAGCATTTTAAAAAAGCCTTGATCTGATCTGTTCTTGAAGCAGTTGCCCAGGCTGCCTTTTCTGTCTGAGAACTGTGGACTGGGAGGAACTCTCCTTGTGCATTAAACAGATTTAAGGATTTGGTATTTGCAACTTGCTTAAAAGTCTCTTCCCCTTTCCAGGCCTGTCTGAATATGCACTGTCTTGTCCCCCTTTTGGACTTGTTCATTGAAATAGTTGATTCACCCTGTCAGTCACAGTAGGGCAGAATAACCAGTCCTGGAGCCTTTCCTTAGAGCTGGAAACCAAAGCCAGAGACGTGCTGCAGCATGCAGGCAGTGGGCACTGTTGCACTGCAGCACTTCACTGCATCACTGGTGCAGTCAGGACTTGCATTAACAGCCTGCTGTTCTCTAAGAATTGCTGAAGTATTTCTGATTAAAGCATGGGGATGAAATGTGGTGTTTCCCTGAAACCAGCACAGCCATTCCTTCTCCCAGTCCATTCTGTAGCAGTTGGTGGACACCAGTATTGAATAGCCTGTATGTTCCTGCTCTTTCCTTCTCATGAGCTGTCTTCCTAATTCTCAGTGAGATGGATGCTTAGTGATGATGTACATCACGTAGATACACATCATTATAAAGGATTTTTTTGGATGCAGTGAGGTCTTTTAGTAAGAAATAACCCTATAAATCAATGGGAGAGAGGATAGCTGCTTTCCAGTCTCCTCCCTGTTTTAACTGCTGGTAGTATACTGTAAGCAATAAGGAACTTTCCCACACTTGGAAAGATGTTTCCAGATGTCACCATAAATAATTCTGGTGACATTCTAGCAAGTTTGAGCCTTACTGTATTCCAAAGAGGAAAATAATACCTAATTTCCATGGTTAAACACAAAATGCATCACAAAAACATTTGTGTGGTTTATATTTGAACACACACACACAGATGGTTATGTATAAGATTTTCTGAGTATTTCTTTTATACTAAGGAATATCAGAAAACAGTGTTGGTGGTTTGTTTTGTTTCTTCTAGAAATACATTCAGGCTTTGAAATAAAACCAGTATTTTGTCAGGTAAGGGAAATGGACCAGGGAAATGAAGAAATGCAGTTTGTTCTGGGATTTGTGACACATCTGATGCAGACATCATCACAGTTTTCCCCAACGTAATCTGTGTGTTATTGACAGTCTGGTGTGACAGTTTGTATAACTAGAATTTATATCCATTTAAAAATTAGATTTTCTCATTTTTTTAATCATAGTATGATGTTTATGCAACTTTGCACATTGATATTGCTAATGCTGTAGCAGGTAAGTGCATAATTCTTAATAACTGCATAATTCTGGTGGGTTGAAATTCTTGGATGTTTAGAGAGCCATCTGTGATCCTTTAATGTTTTAAATGAGTTTGTTAAAATTTACTCTGCCTCTCTGTGTGTCGTGTTTGACAGCTGGCAGAGTTGAGGCAGAGGTTGGATCATGCCGAGGCAGATAGACAAGAGCTCCAGGATGAACTGAGGCAGGAGCGAGAGGCCCGGGAAAAGTTGGAGATGATGATAAAAGAATTGAAACTACAGATCCTGAAATCTTCGAAAAACGGGAAAGGAAAATAGAAACTGGAAGAGGAAGCACGGCTGTGTCCTTCAAACAGGGTGTTCTGGTTTTAATGATTGTGAACAATGTTTGTGTGCTGAGAAAAAGTGTTCTCTCTGGATTTCTATTGCCCAGACAGGTGCAGATGAAGATATACATAGATATAAATAAATAGAGATAGACATTTTTAGATTTTCCTAACCAATGAAAATCTCCATTGATTTGTACTGGCGTTTTTCTCAAACAATGAAAAATAAGAAACTCTTGATTTAGAGTGACCAGTTTCTGTCTATTTCTAATGCAGTCTTAAGGACTCTACACCTTTTAACATTGTCTGTTAAAACATGTGTGGATATCTTTATTTTGCTATCAATTGCACATCCAGGTATAAAAGTACATTAAAAATATCCTCAGTTCTTCAAGGTCTTAAATAGTTTGGGTTTCAGTGAGAATTAAATATTCTTGAACTGAGGAAAGTAAAGGCAGCTTTGTGTCTGTAAGGCAGAGCTCAAAATTGCCACAACTGATTGATGACTGAGTATCAAAAGTGATTTACCAGCATGAGTTTTTCTCATAATTTCATTGTGTGAAGTCAGCTGATCTTTTCAGTATTGTCTGTTTAACAACTCATTATCAATCTAAAGAGTGTCAGAGCCAGCACTTGCTTGCTCTGCTGGAAGAAGAAAACATTAGGGGTTGTTTTTTTTTGTTTTGGTTTGGTTTTGCAAATTAAAAAAATTGCAGTTACAGTGGAATCTTGGGAAGTTAAAAATTCACAAGTTTTCTTCTGTTTTTTCCTCTGGAGCACCTATGAAAGAAACATTAATAAAAGGCTTAAAGGTGAGGCTTTTCCTTTTAGAAACCGAGAAAGCCTGACTTAACTGTTTTTCAGACGTTAATGCTTTCCAGAAAAATGATATTTATTAAGGAACATGTATTAATTTCTTGAGAACCCCAAGCCTCCACACTTTGAGCTTCTTGCCAACTTGTGGATTTTTCTTTCATTACAAAGAACAGGCCTTAACTGACATTGTGATCATAACTTAAAATATAAAATTCTGAGGTATGGCACTTTGAAAAATCATTTTGATAGTCTCTGTATTTGAATGGCATGGTAGGGTTACCATGAATTAAGAAAATACAGCATGTTTGTTAAGCTATAACATTGGGAAATGTGTAATTGTACAGAATTACTGTTTTATGTATATAGATAATGTCTGAGTACTTCTGAAGTCTGGTTCCTAGTGGGTTAAATGCATGGCTAAAGTTGGATGAAGAAAAACTTTTTTTGCACTTCTCTCCAAAAAATTGGATGCAGCTGGCAGATGTCAGCTGATCACGTCAATGATAGGAATATTTTAGTAATTCTAGTGCTTCACTACATAATTTTAACTTGTGCTTTTAGTTTCTGGTTTTGAGGTACTTAATTTTAATATTCTCTTAATAATTCAGTTAATTTTGGCTAAAACCACTAGTAAAAGCCTACATAGATATTTTTCCCCCCTTAACTAGTAAAACTGAAAACTGTTGTTCTTTTTTGTTTCTCTGTTAGTGATATAACAAGATTGAATATCACAGAGAAAGATAAAATTGCACATATCTTTAAATTGCATGAGAAATGAGGTGGTAAATTAAATGTCACGGAGTCATAAGATGATTTTTTTAATAACTGTACAATTTTTTATGAGCTCTGTGTCATATTTACACTGAGAAGTAAAGCAGGTTAGATTAAAAAAACCCAATTTTCTTTGTCAGTGTTGAGAATCATAGAATGGTTTGGGTTGGAAGGGATCTTAAAGATCATCTAGTTCCACCCCTTGCCAGAAAAGAAGACCAGGATTATATTTTTCTCTTCTTCAGCTCCCATCTCCAAATTTTTCCTTTAAAAAAAAGAAAAAAACCAAGAAAAAAACCCCACAAAGTAAAAAGGAAAAGGCCTGTCTTTGCAGCTTGGTTTGGAGGGAAAGGTGCTGACTAAATGCTTCTGGTTGTGTGTGCACCGCTTGCTTTAAAAACACCACAAATGTTTTGTTGTCCAGCCACCAGAGCCGTGGACCCAGGGAGAGCAGGCAGGAGTTTTGCTGGAGCTGTAATGGTCGGGGAGCAGAGCTTGAGGCTGTCCAGTGGGATCTGCAGCTCCTGTGTTGGATGAGCTGGGAAATGGGAAAATTCCACCTGGGGGTTGCTGAAGGATGGAGAAGAGTCCCTTTGTGCTGCTTCTCAGTGTTGTGGAGCAGGCTGGGGCTGCTGGTGTGGGCAAAGCTCCTTCCCAGCTGCAGTGGCTGCTGCAGCACAGTGTTTACAGCTCAGCAGTGCAATGTTTGGAGCCCTCCTGGGGTTATTCAAGCAGTAGGATAGTGAATATTCCCTTTCCATTCTTGTCTGTGTTCTGTGACTCCTGCTGGGATGTCCCCCTCGGTTCAGCAGTGGCAGTGGAGGGCTGGTGTAGCCCAGGTGCCTCAGCCAACACTTGGGTCACTGCTGGAGGCTCTGAAAATGCTGCTGCCCATCCTTTGTACCAATATTTTCATTGCTGCAAGAATTCCAGCAGCTGTAGGAAGTTTTTATCAATTCCAATTGCAGATAAGGCCTCCGAATCGTTTCTGAACATCTGGCTGGTAAAGCAAATGGAGCATTTATTAAAATGACCTTAAAAGTAGCTTTGTAAATATTCCATTTAGTTAATCTAAAGTTAGAATGCATTTTAAATTATTGTAATCCTCTTGAAATTCTTAAATACTACTTTCAGGCTCTTGACGTAACACAAACAATTTTCATACGTGTAGACTTGATTTTCTACTGATTTTAAGTAATAATGTATACATAAATGTGCCATAGACCTTTGTGTGCTCACAGTCCCTGAAAGATAGTTTTTTAGTAAATTGTAAATAATGCTCTTAAGTTCTAGAATAAATATATGTTGACCTTTTTTTTTTTTCTTTTTGCTACCTTATCCTAATTCTATTGAATGGTTCATTTTATAGGCTGACATAGGAACTTGGAATGCACACTTGAGGGCCCTCACTTTAAGTGCACACTTAATGGTAGAGACTAAATCAGTCATTAGGTCTTTGCTTTTAGTGCTAGCATGCTCATTTTATGTATTGTTTGGTTTGCCTTCAGTCATTGCTTGCTGATCTTTTCAGGCAAGAAGTAGTTTCCCCAGGTAGTTGTGACATGAAGCCTGTAGAACAAAGTCCTAAAATTGTCTATAATTTGAAAGTTGATTTATTAAACACCCACACCAAGGTGGAAGTTGCCTAGTGCACCTTTTGGAATAAGTAGGATTCGAGGTGAATACCTAATTTGCTCCTATGCTTTTATAAAAGAGAATTTTAACATGCTTTGTATACTTCAGTCAATAAAATATAAGAGCTTAGAGGGTAAAACTCTTGTAATTTTGGCAGTCTGGAAACACCCTCACTCACAGTGTAACCAGGTGTCCCTCAACAAAAGAGATTTTTATCTAAATCTCCAAACTTAGTTAAGTCTGTGTTTTAGTTTTTGTAAAGCATATCGTTCTGTTTTGAGTATTTAGATGAATGTAGTTATGTTTCACATACTTAAACTAATTTTATTCTATATTTAATATATTGATAGCTTAGGTGTAAAACCATCTGTACATAATAGTAAAGGCATAATGCAATTAGTGACGTAGGAAAAGTTGGGTGGGAGCATAAAGCTACTGGTGGCCTGAAAAGAAAGAAATCTTGGCCCCTGTTTTAGAAGTCACAACGTTTTATTCATACATTCTTGTTTTGTATTGGGGGAGGGGATAGCTAGAACGTGTTATGAAATTTTTGGAAACCTTTCCTAGCATTAGTTGGGAAGTTGGCCTTGAAATGCTGTCGTGGTCAGCTTCCTAGAATTCACTTGTTTGTAGAGTATCTATTTTGATTGTCAGTAAAGATTAACAACTTTGTATTTTTTCTGCACTTAATTCGTGTAATTAATCCACACAACAGAGTTTTCTATAAAATGGTGAAGTCGACAAAAGACGTAATTTCTCCTACCTATTAATCTGTGCTTGCAATATTTCGGGAATTTAATTTAAGCCATCGATTGTAAGCAGCAGAAAGCTGCAAATTTCAGTTTTCTTTTTGCTCATTGCATTTGTAGTGTGAGTGTTCATTGGTTTTCTTTACAGAAAGCTTGTAGATTTTTCTATTTGCTGCATATATCTATTTAAAAAAAATACGGTCTTTTTTAGCTTTTGTGAAAGCAGTTATTGCTTACAAATTGCACGATGATTTTATAGTGTGTCTCCAATACTTAGCAAATTGGTTTTTTCAGGGTTAGTAGTTCAGTTGGAAAATGCTTGAAAAATGAGTTTTAAGCACTTCGTCAAGCACAGCAAACACGGTATAAAATTTTGCTATTTGAAAATCAATTAAGTGTAACGATACCAATCGAATTTTTTTTTTTTCTTCTAAGAGATACCTCACTTAAAGGAAAGCACAGCTGTACTGTATTTAAACGAATCCTAGGAAATAATAAAAAGTTGGTCTGAAATATTTCGTTGCCATCACGTTGCTTTCTGTGATTGACAGAACGTTTTTTTTGTGTGTTTTCATCCTCGCTCTCTGAAGTATTTATTGCTGTTGACATGCCAGTATGATTCTCTCAAACGACAGAAAGTAGCTGCGAAACAACCGAGTCCGTGTTAGCTCGAGGCACCAGGCTGAGTGACTATTCTGAAACCATAGGAAAAGCCTGTGAAAAACCATCAGTGCGTTCAGCAATTTTTAATACTTTGCCAATGATGTACAGTCTTATTGTCAGCATTGCTGTGGTTGCATTACATGACACACAGAACTGTCCTCTACCTCACGTGAGATTTAACAGATATTTTATATGGTTTTAGTAGACAAGATGCATCTATCTGGTCACTTAGTTTACAAATTTTGAATTATATTTATTGAAACATGACATACTGTGCTCTTAGCTTATACCTCAATTGTATTTTGTGCTGTTATCCATTTCCATGCCTTGTAAATACCTGTATAGATCGTGGACTCAAAAACAAATAAAGAACTGTAATGTCAGAACACTTGCCTCTGTCATATTTTCGAACACTGACTTCTAAACTTGGCTCTTCGAAGGTGTTGAACTCAGTGCTTTTCTAAAGACAGAGCCTTCCTTGCTTTGATTACAATAAATTAAAATCTGATTACGCTGAAACTTGTTAGCAGAGCTCCCACAGCCTGAAGCAGGTCCCCAGTTTCTCTAAAAATATTTTAAGTAAAATCTACAAGATCAAAGCCCGTGGATCCACTTTCTAAAGCTCTTAAGATTCTGTGAAGATATTGGCACCAAGCTTTCTATGTATCTTGGCATAAATTTGGTGTTTACACCTGAAAATAGAACTGCTTGCATACTTGGCAGGTTCTCTGGTGCCCAGCTTTGTTGCTGCTTGACTGCTCAAGCAATGCGTGAGTTGTTCACAACTCCCTTCCATAGCTCAGTAATAAATGAGATTAAAACACACACATTGCCAGATTAAATGCTGAGATTATACAAAGTTAAAACCAGGAATGAGAATTTTACTCTCTTTGCTGACAAAATAGTTCCTGCTGATGGTGAGTGACTCTCGGGAGTTGTTAGTTTTTGTAAACTGTGTGATTGTATCACCTTAACGTTTTTTGTGGAGCATCAGGGAGCTTAAATAGCAGAAATATTAGTAGGAGAGGGAGGGAGCAATGCAGGAGAACAGAGGGAGCAGTTTCTCTGAGCTGCATGTTCTTCCACAAATCCTTAATTTACACTGAATTTCCACCACTTACAACAATAAACTGTTTTGTTGGTCACTGAAACCCCTCCTAATTGTAGTAAAATACAACTGCTGCTACAAATAATGTTTTGGAGATTTTCTGGGGGATTTTATTCATACTGGGAAGTTTTTCTTGATGCGTGACAAAGCATATTCACACACGTTTTGGTATTTTTTCTTCCTCTCAAATCAGTGCAAAAATACTTTGTATTAAGGAACTGCTGTCCTGTATAGGAAATCCTGGTGATGTTTCAGATAATGGCAAACACTAAATGCTGCCATGGGCTTGCGTGTATTTTACAGATTAACAGAGAAAGAACCATGATAAAGATGGAAATTACAATGATGAGCTCAGCCTTCAGTATAGGACAAAATTAAGAACTGACTGTATCACTTTAACTTGTTTATTTCTGCATCCCATCTTGCTTTTTTTTAAAACCACTGTATTTCCAAACAGGGAAGAAACAATGAGGCTGAAAATGTAAAGAAAAGGTTCAAGGTGAATCATTTGGATGGGAAAGCCCTGGGGCATTGATAGCTTGGGTAGCTATGACTAATTACAACGCCTGTCTTTTGTCAGAGAGAACAATGTGGATCAAGGAAAAACTCTGGGAGTAAAGGGTAAAAAGACTGATTTTTAAGGAGCTCACACTGGCTGGAATACATGCCTGTGTAGCACTGGCTTTTAAAAAGGCAGCTTTTAAGACTATTGCCCAAAGTGTATCTGTTTATTTGGCATGTAGCTGGCAAGTTGTTCTTGTCCTTTATTTCATTGATCTTGTAAATCATTGTCCAGTTCCCTCATATGAACTTATATTCACTTAACTGTGGGTGATGTGATTTATAATACTGACAAAACTAAATGTCTCCTGCCTCTATTGACATTAATGAAATAATTCACACTGTGCCCTGTGGGTGCCAGCTCGTGTCCTGTTCAATAGTGCTGCTTACCAAAGGGCCAAATTTACTCCTTGCTCCTGCACACTCCTTGATAAATACATTTGTGAAGGAAAACGTGGAGTTAAGAAACTTTTGTGGTTAAGGAAACCAAAAATGTAGGAGACTGAATTACAGAAGGATGTATATGCCAATGAATACTTTAAAAATACTTATATTGTGCATTAGGATGTGTCTGCACTATTCCTGTGTAAAAATGGTTCCAAAAGTAGCTTTGGGATGACATCTGTGATCTCCTTTTGAATTCAGGAGGTGACACATGATCTGCCCAATGCAATTGCCCAGTCCAAGAAATGGAACTACACTGCTTTCATCCAAGAGGTGACAAGTTTATCCCCTGAATAATAAATAAGCAGGAATATTTTTTTAGGAGAAGATTAAATCCATCTAGAATTGAACCCTAGACAACATAAATCGGTGTTTGGCTATCAGTAACAGCACACTCCACCTGAGATGGGTGCAGTAGAAGGGTAAGCTATGCAGGAAGGTGGAATCACATCAGGAGTTTTCATGGAAGGCCAGCTGGCAGCTCGACTTCACAGAAATACCATAAACCAGGTATAGAAAAAACCCAAGGAGTAACCAACAATATAAAACAAATGTGAAAACAGCTATTAAATTTATATTTATTATAAAAGCTGCCCTTGAAAAAAAAAATCAACTATATTTGTAGTGCTCCAGTGTTCAGGTGAAGCTTTGACAGAAAACTGTGATCTCATGTCCTTGAGTTTTGGGTCTAAGGAGCAGGTGACAAATGAAGCTTAGGATGCTCTTGTTCTTGTTATTGCTAAATAATGGCAAAAAATACCCTTGGATGAGGAGCAGGATATATTCAGCTCCTAACACTTTAAACTCGGAGAGGCGTTTCCAGTGTTTCTTTCTCACAGACAGCTCCAGGAGTGAATGAAATTCATTGTTGTGTCCCTTTCTGGTCCCTTTTCCCTGCCCGTGCACCGCGGACAGCTCTCCGCTAGTGGTCTCTGCAGGCATGCGGCATCCGCCTCGCCCCAAACCTTCCCTCCGCAAAACCAGCCGCGCCGGAGGAGGACACAGAGCCACGAAATATCCTCAGGGATGTGTCGGCATGCGAGGACACACGTATGTGCCGTGAAAATGCACAGCGAAGTTAGGAAAATGTCCTGCCTGCCTGTTTGTCCTGATGCAGAACGGGAAGATGTGAAGTTTCTCCACCTCTGGCATTTTGGAGTGGGATGCTCCTGTTTTATCAAATGATCTAAAATTAATATAATAAATTTACTCAGACTAAAAGTCTGAGTTAAAAGCAGTTCGTTTTAAGTTGAGGATTCAAAAGTGGGGCTATGGTGCTGTTAAACACGTGTTTAAGAGTCAGTGAGAGTTGGTTAATACTTCTGAAAGCTCAGGCACAGCAGAGAAAGGCAGTGATGGGTCTTTTATATTTTTACAATTACTGGAAACATCAGGAAAGACCCAAGACTGATTTTGTCCCTTTACTGCAGCTGTGCTGATGGCTTTGATGAGGCGACCAATTCCACCTCTTGAATAACTCTGCCCACCGCATTTCTCCCCTCAGCTTTCCATGAGGAGGTACCGGTGTGATTATTCAGCTCGCAAACGCTGCCTCAATTTTTCTCCCTCTACGCCAAATTTCGAATAGCCGGGCTGTTTGCATTCGAATAAACCCCTCTGGCTTGTTTTTCAAGCGCGGCTGGGTGTGATCGCGCATCCCCTCCTCTCCACACCCTCCTTTCCCCTCGGACGCTCCGGATGCTCTGGCAGAAGTTGGGGCTCCCCCACTTGCTCCTCCCATGCGCTGTGGGGCTGGAGGCAGCTCTGACCCCTCCCAGGGAGGGAGCTGGGCAGAGGCAGCCCAGGGCTTGCAGCACAGCCTGATCAGGGACTTCATCCTGCCAAACCCCATCCCTCCTGCTCCAGCAGCCGGGACCTCGCCGGGCTGACCCCCGTGGGCACTGTCCTGTCCAGCTCTCCTCGCCAAAGGACAGAGATGGTGGCCACCTGCCTGCACCTGGCTGGATTTGTCTGCAGTTTCGTGGGGTGGATCGGGGTGGTTGTGGCCACGGCCACCAACGACTGGGTGGTGACCTGCGGCTACACCATCACCACCTGCAGGAAAATGGATGAGCTGGGATCCAAGGGGCTGTGGGCAGACTGTGTCATGGCAACGGGGCTCTATCACTGCAAGCCCCTCGTGGACATCCTCATACTGCCAGGTGAGTGTGTCCCATCCTCCCCAGCCCGAGGGAGGGCTGAAGCCTTGCCCAGAGCAGTGCAGGTGCTGCTGCTGCTGCAGGAGGTGATGGTGAAGCTCCTTCAGCTTCATCAGCCCTGGAGATGGTCCATTAAGTGCACTAAAGAAGGTGAATGATGGCTCTTAACGTGATTCTTATTGATTTACACCTGGTTTTAATCGTACCCAGGTCTCGTGTTTTCTGTGGCTACTAAAATCTGGTTAATGTTTAATCATTGCTCTTAGTAAAATCTCACTGCTCTGTTCACATCTTGGCTCTGGATTGCACTGCAAAACACACAGAGCACACTGAGGTGTCATAGAGCATTTCAAGGGGATGCTGAACTATTACAAATGTTAAGGTTTGATTCCTTAAAGTGATTTGGAGCATAATGAATCTTCCAGCATCTATTATTAATGCTGCAATGGCTTTTAATCTTTCAGAAGATCATCATTAGTCTTGAGGGTCTTGTGCTTCCCACGGATTCTGAGGCAAGACAGAACTTTTTACACAGCAAACTGATGTAACTATATTTAACTTGGTTTTTTTTAATGATATAGTAACTTTCATTTAGTTCACTGCAAAGCAAAAGTTAAGCAAGGTGTTTAATCAGCATTAATACATCTTTTGAGCTAATTAAACCTCCCAAAATCTTGTGAGGTCTGGTCCCTATAAGTTTAGTTTGTGAGCTTGCCAGTTTCAATCCCTGTTCACTCTGTAGCATTTCATTCTGCTGTGTTTTAGATTGCAACTCCTTTACCATGTCAAAGGTGCCTCTCTCAAACCTAACAGGGCAGAAATGACCATTCCTTGTCATCTTCTTTCATGTTTCCTTATTTACTAGTTTAAATCGTTGTGAAAATAATTTTACAAGAGGTTAAAAAGATAATTCCTGAATTTTTTTCTGTTACAGAGCTCGGTCTGTGTCAGTGCGTAGCAATGTTGAGTCTCTTATTCTCCCTTTCTCTGTGTGTGCTTACTTTTACTTTAGTAAATTTGTTTTCCTTATTGCTGCTGTTGTTAAATCTGATCCAGCAGAGAAGACAGAGAAAGGTTTTGCCCCAAAGAAACATTAATGAATGCAACTTAATGAAGAAGTGAATGGGTCTTGCAGTAGCAGAGAGCAAAGCTCCCCTCAAGCAGAAGCAAATCACAAACCAAGATGTTTCTGCTTGTAGCCTGTTTGATACCCACAGCTCAGCATGAGAGGGAAATTTATCTTGGTGTGCCCAATAGCTGAAATATATTTAGAGCCTTTCATTGTCTAAGTCTTTAAAATGAGTTGTTTGTATTCTCATTTACTTGGGATTGATTACACAGAATCCACACTGGGTACAGCCATCTCCTTTGTTTAGGGTGTCCTCTTATGCCCTGAACTCCTCAGGTAAATTTTTTTTAAGTTTCCTCGTGAAAAAATCGAGGAAATATTCAATACACAGAGTGTCTGCATTTCCAGGAACAGTAAAATTCCTGGTGTTGTACCTGTGTGTCAGTGGGATGTGCTCGAGGCCCCTCTTTGCTGATGTTGGTTGAAGCATCTTGAATTTCCATGTCTGCATCTGACAGCTTATAAGAGGGGACAGGGAACCAGCACACTCACTATGCTGAGACTGTCCTGGAAACTGGGGGAGGTCACCAGGCACTGGGGCAAATCTGACATTTGTCCTTTTCCTTTTGCGTGCTAGTAATGACCTGGTATTATTTACTTACATGTGATTTTTGTATAGTATATATACACTACATATAAAATATATATATTATAAAATTTAGATATAAATATTGTATATGAATATTTTAAAAATCACATATTATGATACATAAATCCTCTCAGAGTGGCAGAAATGTCGTGGTCCTGCCCAGCACCCTTACAGCCCCTGGTCCCTGTTTTTCCTGTTGCCTTGTGCACAGGGACAGGTAGGAGAGGAATGGGAGCTGATGAAGCGCCAGGGGATCCTTTGATGTCCATAGGGATCCAGAGGAGTAACGTGGCCCTTGGTCATGGCAGCTCAAACAGCTCTGCAAGGTGCAGTCTTCCCTAAGGAAGGGCTGTGCCAGGACTCAGCTCAAGCCATGGATCCCTCTGTGACCCCACAGCCAGGCTGAGCTCCTGGAGTGTCCCTCCTCATCCTCATCCTCATCTTCATCCTC